>JAYMTP010002843.1:0-18498 GCA_036897365.1 Geranium brycei
TATCAATATCTCGCCGGGAAAAACCATATTTCCAATAGTGTGACCTCATGAATTAAAATCAAACACATGGTAAAACATGATGACTTATGTGAGAATCCAAACTTTTCAGGTGAAATACCTAAAATTATCCCTTGATCTAATAGCATATTATTATAATCGTGGTTTTCCATGGATTGTAACCGGTGAAGACCTATATTGGACGACTAACCAAAATATATGGAAACTTATTTTCCAATTTCCCTCCTCTTCGATTTTCATGAGTCAGAGTCTTGCCATAAAACGCAGGCACGTGTACTAGAATGTAATAGCCAAGAAAGTGCCACGTGCAGAAGTGAAATGTGTTGTAAGAGCCACGTGTTAGTCCCCTAGTTATCCACTCCACCTACATATACATATAAACCCTTGTGCTCACTCAAGTGTACGTACAACACACGACCACCAGAAATTGAAGATCGACCGATCATGAGCCAGGGACAGCCGATAAAGAGGGCGGAACAAGAGCCCATTAAATACGGGGACGTTTTCAACGTGTCGGGGGAGCTGGCGAAGAAGGTGGTGGCGCCGCAGGACGCGGCGATGATGCAGACGGCGGAGACAATGGTGTTCGGGCAGACGCAGAAGGGCGGACCGGCAGCGGTGATGCAGTCGGCGGCGACAAGAAACGAGAGAGCGGGAGTCGTCGGTCATGGCGATGTCACCGACATCACTGGAGATGAAGGCGTCACTGTCACCGAGACCGACGTCCCCGGTGCCCGCATTATCACTGAATCTGTCGCTGGACAGGTCTAATTCATTTCTCTCTATTTTCAAAATTACCCATGTCAATTTTAATCCGTTTTGGTTTATGGCTTTAATTTCTGTGTGTTGAATTTAGAGTTACTTTGCAATTTTTAAATTCTATTGGTACCAAATCATATTTTTACACCTTGAATCATACTATTAATTATTTTTTAGCATCATATATAATGGTTTAGTTTGATAGTTTTGGTTATAAAATGCTAAACTTGCTTGTTCTTTAAATTTTGATGCCTATTTTATCCATTTATTAATAGGATAAAATTCTCTTAACAAAATGGTTTTTTATCATGTAATAGTATATCATCAATTTATTTAAGTTTGTAAATTACAGATACTATTTTTTATTTTTTTGAAATTGATACTATTTTTTTTATTAAGAATTCACTTCCTTTAAATTTTGTTGAGTTAAATTTACAAATTTTCTGAAATATATCACTTTATAAAAGTTCAAATTAAAATGTCTAGAGATTTAAACTGGTTACACCTTGTGTAAATGCTTTTACATGGATTTGCATTATTGCTCCCAAAAAAAGTGAGAGCTTTGGTGTTAGAGGGATTGTTCTCTCACAATTTTCGAGCTCAACAATTAGTTTTTATTTACAAATATGTTGGTTTGTGTTGGTGTATAGGTAGTTGGGCAGTATGCCCAGCCGGCCCCTGTGCCGCAGGGGACGGCAAAGCTGCCTCTCCAGACGGAAATAACCATTGGGGAGGCGCTTGAAGCGACCGCCCAGGTGGTGGGTCACAAGCCCGTGGAGCAGAGTGATGCCGCCGCTATCCAAGCGGCTGAGGTGAGGGCAACGGGCAGCAGCGTTATAGTCCCGAGAGGGCTGGCGGCTGCGGCTCAGTCTGCTGCTGCCGCCAATGCACGTGCGGAGCGTGAAGAGGACAAGATTAAGCTCAATGACGTCCTCTCGGCTGCCACTGCGAAGCTACCCGCAGATAAGGCGGCGACGAGGGAGGATGCGGAGGGAGTGGTGAGCGCCGAGCTGAGAAACAACCCCAAACTGGCCACCACTCCTGGTGGCGTGGCCGCCTCGGTTGCTGCAGCCGCTAGGCTTAACGAGAACTTGGTCTAGATATATTACATGCTCTCTCTGCTACGTACCTACAGCTAGCTACTTATATTAATTATATATTTTGATACTACAGTCTGTATGTATGTTTTTGCTTCTGTTTTTGGTGTGGCAAGTGTGTAGTAGGCCTTGGAGTTTTTGTGTTGGATATGATATACTGTTTCATTTTATCACAATTAGATATGCCTCCGGTTTTTAAGGTTTTCCCCTTAATTATAAATGGAACGCGTGCTTAATTCTACAGTTCTGCAATAAGGTGTCATCTTTGTTAATTGCAAGGAAAAGCCTTATATTTTATAAAAATTAAGATTATCTTTAAAATTAAGATTGTTATAATAATTTTTAACTCAGTAATAAAATTAAAATTTTGATTATACCAATTTTAGTTAGAAGATAAAAATAGGAAAATATTTATTTCTAACTTTTGGGACAATTTTTTTATTTATAAAAATACACATTTTGTAAGAATATATAAATAACGGGGTATATTTTTTAAATCAACAAAATATGACACCTTTTCACAAAAAGGTCGTTTTTGCAATTTTTCTTTCTTGATATGTTGGTTTGGATTTTGTTAAAGAGATCAGTGAAGGATGATTTTGGGCCATGTGAACGATGGTTAGCTTGATTTTGAAGGAGTAAGCCTCAACTGGCAGATTCAGGATTTCGAAATGTATCCCTAAATTTGTAGAGTTTTCGTACTCCATCAATTGCCTCATAGTTGGCTAGTTCGTCTCCCGGTTGGCTAGTTCGTCTTCCATCTTACCGTTACCCTTGATTAGGTTTTGGATATGTTTTTTGAGGTTTCGTTGAGTAGTTTCAAGATCTGGATCAAAAGGTAAAAATATGGGTGAGGTGTCGGACCTTGAGCGCGTAAAATGTAGAGGGTGACTGAATCGTAATCTAAAACCAAAATGTTTAAATGCCAAAACAAAATCTAGTTCATTGGCAACACCACCAAAAACTTGACAAGCAAAAACCCTACATAAAAAGCTGGACGTGTTCTTTCACTACTAGCGGCAGTGTACCGATCACAAGTAATAATAGGTAAGCAAAAATTAAGTATTCAACTTATTGAACCCAAGGGAAAAAGATATTTCAAGCGTTCAAATTTATTTTATGTGATTGAGTCTAGTCGATCGAAAGTTGGTGTTTAAGAAAGTACTTGAAACAAAGCAGTAAATAAAAGATAAAAGATGCAGAGAGATATATAATTCGAGGTGCAAGGATCATAAAGTAGCTTCAGGATATAGTAATCGATAATTATGCATAAATGCAAGGGTTGTTTTGTAATTTCTAAAAAAAGTTTAATAAATTTTCAATAAAATTAGCACGGTGAAATTTTTTGGTAACTTAAGAAACTTCACAAAACGCATTTTCATTCAGGAGGATTTATGTGAAAATCGATGTATAAAGAAAATTATGTGGAATTATTCCTTCAAATTAAACTAATGTATTGAGTGATGTGTGTTAATATTAGTGTAGCCAATAAGATCTATTTATTAATTTTTTACTCTAAACATGCTCTCTACATTTAATCAAGATATAATATCATAACAATATATTTTTCAGTTGAATGAATAAATATATTATGAAAAATTTCAGTTTACCATGGTCAACTACTCAATAAATTATTTGAAGTGTTAAATTAGTACGGGATAAAGAATATAACAAGTGAGTGAAATGTGTGGTAGTTGAAATAAATAATATAAAGGAGAATGCAAGGAGCTCCTCTCTGTAAGAATGGAGAAAATAAATAATAAGTTGGCTATTGGGGGGGTGGCATCCGACAATGAACATTGGCTATAAGTTCATGCTTTATGGTGATGGTGGTCAATGGGGCTATGGCTATTGGCAATGACCAGCAGCTATCCAACCACTTCTTTAATTGATTGTTGTTGATGTCCAACGGCCCGATGTCTACTGGCTACTACTCAATTACTTCTCAACCCCCAATCAACTTCATCTTTCGTCTCTTTTGTACTCAAAATCTGCATAACCAAAACAATATGCACAAGGATAATATGAAGTAAAAACACTCTCAAACTATACAAGAAGGCAAAAAAGAGTGAAAATATGGGTGAAAAGTAGTGGAAATATAATTCCTAACGTAGTTAAACATTTAGTAAGTATTCGGTTCGATTCACTGTGATCGAGTTCAAAGTTTACTAGTTTAATTCACGAATTAAGCTCAAGTTAATTATTTAAAGTTAAATAGACTCCGCAGCCAAATCGTTTAATATTTAATTAATTATTATATGTTTTTTGTTCAATGTAATTTGAATATGATTGTTTTCATATTGTAAATGAATATTTATAAAGGATGGTTGCACTTACATACACCCAACCAAACACGTTTTGTATATAATTATATTTTTTTATCTTGTCAACTCACTCAAAATTTATTTTTTTGCATATTAGTACACCGACATAATGGCCTCCCAAATTCCCGAAAATTCGCTTCCTCCCCGTCGTAGAAGCTGGTCATGGACGAAGCCACTTACTTGCTTATGAATAGTGTAAAAAAATATGAATTTTACGTGAGTTAACAAAATAAAAATAATAGTAAGTGTACCCATGAGCAAAATATGTTTAGTTGGGTATATCCTACTATAATCATCCTAATTTATAATAAAAACCAAACGAATTGAATTGAGACATATCAAATCTAAATTTAAGTTTTTTTTTCGAGGTAAACTCGAACTTAATAATATAAACTTGTTCGATGCCAAACTAATCATTCTAAAACAAAAGCAAATTTTAGTAAATATAAAATTGATTGAATTATCACTAAAGTAAAGGGATAATTTCGTTCTAATACAGTTAAGTTGTCACGTTTCTCATTTGAATATATTTAGTTATAAAATTTTGATTTAAATTACGGTGATGTTTCAGTTTATATCAAGTTGGACAACGATGTTAGATACCAATTAATTTTAAGTGTGAAATAACAAAAATAACCCTCATGATCATTCAAATTTACTAAATCGCGTCATTATTTCTTAAATAAATTTAGACAAACAACGTGATATTATAATATAATTATTAATTGGCCTTGTTGAATACCAAGGTTAGGGCTGGACACGGTTCTAGAACTGGACCGAACCGATTGGAATCAGACCAAACTGAACCAACCGGTTCTCTACTTTAGAGACCCAAATCCGGACCCAATAAATGGGTATCGGTCCGGTTGAGGGCACGGTTTTACGGTTCAGTTCATGGTTCTACCTAATTAGACCCAATTGAATGATTAATTGTGAGATTGAGGGTCCGGTTCTCTGGTCTAAGTTTATACTTTTGCCCAATTATACCCAATTAATGTAATATTCATACACTGTTTAATTTATGGTGAAAATTATACACAATTAAACTCTTTTGTAGGCAAAAACTTAAAACTGAAATTAAAAAAATACTAATCAAAACCCCAAAACCGGTTCGGTTCTAAACCGGTTAATTAGCAGTTCTGCACTCTCAGAACCGGAACTGGAACCGAATCGAATTGATTCGGTTCTTAATTTCAGACCCAAATTCAATTCAATACCCACGGTTCTCGATTCTTCGGTTTGAATTTGGTTTGAATCCCAGTTTCGTTTCGGTTTCGGTTTTGGATAAAAAGTGCCACTCCTAGCCAAGGTAAAGGTTGATGCCAAAACTAAGAGACTAAAGTCAACGCGTGTAAATAGGACGCACCGTCAAAAAGGAGCTTTGTATTGCACGTCTCTCCAAAGAAGAAGAAGCAGCAGCAGCAGAAGCTAGGATAGGACCACCATTTCCGTACCGAAGAAGGAAGCAGAGCCTTAGATCTCCTCTCCTGCTTCAATGGCCGTTGACCCAGCCAATATCGAGGACCAATCGTCGCCAATGCCTCCATCTCATTCCGACGCCGTCTCTGAATCCTCCTCATCTCCCGCCGACACTCCCGATAACTCCCCCATTCCTCTCCCAGATTCGGAATTTCAGGTTCCAATTTACTCTCCTGTTCTCAATTCTGGACTGATCGTTCTTTCTGTAAATTGTTGGGAATGGATGGGACTTAATTATCACCACCCAATTGTGCAGGAAGTGGAACACTGACTCTTGATTTTACTTAATTAACTGATGTTTAACTGGATCTTTTAGTCATAATGGGTAAATCAATTTCTGAAATTTATGTGTTTGTCTTTTCTAATATGACAGTGATTTTGCTGAGTTTGACTTTGCTGATGAGTTGATAATATTTTCAATTGGGTATTATTACCTTTAAGAGTTCATGTAATTATTTTTCAAGTTAGTGTTCAATGATAGACCGTGTAAGCATGCTCTTGCTTTCCTATTCGTACAAGTTAAAAATGTTTCTCAATCAAGTGTGAGAATTCACAGCCCGGATGATAAACCAATACCCTAAGTTTAAATGTCATGTCCCACAACACTCCATTGTTCTTTCCAGTCCTGATGGAACGTTGTAGGTGATGGAATTTCCCTAGCTCCTAAGATCTCTATTATGCTCTCTCTGTGTGCGTATTGCGTGATTTTACCGTCGTTAGGGGTTACACTGGTGGAGCAAGTATTCGACTCAAACTTACTTCACTCCACTACAATTGTTTAGTCAAGGCTATGGTGCGTGTGCGCCGTTGCTATAGTTTTTTGATGGTTCAGTTGGTGATTTGTTTTGTGTAGAAATTGTATAGCACGCATAACACACAGACACACTTAATTTATATTTGAAAATTACTATTTCTTCGTTTTGGGAAGATCTAAGAATAAAGTCCGAATCTCAAATTTGGTATACTTGTTTGAACCAATATTATAATCGACTTGATAGTTTTTTGGAAAATAAGTTTTTCCTAAGTTATAACTCTTATTTAATTCTTTTTATTTACTATTGCAGTCTCCTGCGGCATTGAGGAGTGAGGAGTATCGGCAACTATTTCGTCTTCCATTAGACGAGGTCAGTAATTTCTTTCATACCGTGTTTTCCGTTTGGTAATCATCATTCTCTAAATATCTCTCTCTGTGTGTATATGTTTTATATTTTATAACTATTCTTTTGGGGGACTGCTATTGATAGTGTTTAGACTTGGATTTGAAAATGTTGATGCCATATAGTATCAAGATATTTTGTTTGGAGTTGAGGTACTACCAATCGAATCAACCGGCTGGCCTGACTAGGTTAGGATAGAAACAAACCAAGCCTTGATTTAAAACTGAGTATGAAGAATTGGAGAAACAGTGTTTTTCAAGTGACCCTCCCCTTCATTTCAGGAGAATTTGATTTTCGTTGGTTGGCATATTATAATCCATGATATGTAGGATTTCTTATATGAGACCTCGTTTTATGACCACCTCAAACTTTAGGTTTATTTCCTTTCATGTGCTATTAATTAATTTGTTATTCCCTTTTATTAATGGTTTTTGTTCTATCATCAATCTACGCTTCATGTTATGTTTTGTTTTCTTTTAGAAGACATGATTTAATCTCTTGCCGTCGTCCTTTCCTCTGTAGGTTCTTATCGAAGATTTTAATTGTGCATGTCAGGAGAATATACTAATTCAGGTATCTTCTTGAAAACGTATTTGAAGTTGCATACTTTTTCAGAATTACTGTGAATGTTGTATCATATTGTTTTGCTAGATTCATCACCTAAAACACAGGCACAAACACTCACTTCTGGGATTGATGATATTGGAATTTTGTTGTCTTCACTTTATTTTTTGTGATCTTTAATATTTTTCTTTGTTGCAGGGTCATATGTACCTATTTCTTCAACACATTTGCTTTTACTCCAACATTTTTGGATATGAGACAAAGGTAAGATGTTGACTCATCTGTTTTCACAGAGTTAGCTACTATCCATCTTTACTTGTTGAATCCATACAATCTCCATTTAAGTTTTATTTATATGATTATATCGACTCCTTTTTGCTCTGTAAATGCTTTTTAATTATTTTATTTGAGCACGAGAAGCTTTAGCCCTTATATATCATGTCAAATTAATTATACAGTTGCATTTATTGGACGTTAAACTTATGATAATTTCTAATTCAGAAAACAATTCCCCTTTGTGAGATAACCAGCGTGAAGAGGGCGAAAACAGCAGGGATCTTCCCTAATGCCATTGAAATTATAGCTGGAGGAAAAAAGGTAATGCTGGATTTGAATTTGAAATACAGTTTCTTCCTTCACCTTTTGCAGCTGTGATGCACTATATATATGGGCCTGGAATTTTCTTTTCTACTTCTCCATTTAGCTGCAATATTTTAATGCACTTCTTGATTTGGCAGCATTTCTTTGGATCCTTTCTATCACGCGATGAAGCTTTCAAACTCATTAATGAAGGATGGTTGCGAAATTGTAATGGTGCTTATGCAATTACAGAACAACAGGTGTTTTAGTTCTATCACGGTTTACGAGGGTGATTATTGCCTTTCTGTATTATTTTGTTTTAACCTTTACTCAACTATTTTGAATTAGTAATTCGTATGAACAAGCTATGTGTGGAACTTTGTTGCTTTACCATTAGGTTAATTGGTAAGGTTGGATGTCGGAGATTTATGTCAAAATTAGTTCATAAAATGGACAAGGATATGATATTTATACTCGTATTTGCTAGAGTATTTAGAATTTGATTGATTGTAATTTATACAGATGGTCAATAATATTTTGAAAATTCAATCTAAATATGAGTGTTGTGCACCTAGTGATGATATTTGTGTGTTTTAGTATCTGAACAATGTTTCTCATATGCTGATTTAACCTCAGGAAACATCATCTGAGTCCAGCTTCCACAGTAGTGGGCTTGTTATTGAGAAGGCCAGAACCTCCGAGTGCAGAGTTGAAGAATTGGATACGCCTGATAGGTATTGCATGAATGATATAAATATTTGTTTTGTCTGGCTGTGCTGTTCAATACTGGCACTTAATTCTGGTTACGTCTTTATAAACCAGGGATTGCAGTATTCAAACCATACTTGATCCTGAGCCTATCCCCACTATTGAAGATGATACTCCATCGACATCAATTTCAGAACTGAAAGAGAATGTTGAACAGGACACACCAGTTGTACTTGCAGACTCTTTGTCTTCAAGAAAGACTTGGGCATGGAAGGAGGAGAATTCTGATGCCCCAAAGAGTTAGTCAATTAGTAACTTTTTTTTTTAAATGTAATTGGTGTGCTTGAGTTGTACTTTTTATTATTGCTTTGCATATCAGTTAGTTTTGGAGTTTAGGGTGCTTTGTTAGCCCTGTCCATTGCACCTTATATTTTGTAGTGCAGGAGGCTGGTCCACCCTATAAGGAAAGCTGATAGGATTCAGTTAGAAGATAACAGAAGGTGGAGGAGGGGACCTAAGTTAACATTGAAAGTGGTAGTAATACAAAATATGATAGTGTTTGGCTTAAGGGAGGAGATAGCAATATATAAGGCAGAACATGAATGCAAACAGAGAAGATCTCTAGGAATTCTGCTAAATATTTATACAGTCAACCCCAACATTATTCGTGAAATATGATTGGTTTGTTGGTGATCTTGTTGTATTGGACTCTTTTCTTCCTTATATTGGGTACCAAATAAAGAATAAGACAACATAGTACTCTCCTTTACAGGCCCGGCTCAATCATTATTGAGGCCTGAAGCAAAATTTATAAACAAGGAATTATGGCTTATATTCTTATTATACCTAACCTTTAATTTTGGGGCCTTCTTTAAAAAAAAAATGGGCCTAAATTATTAATAGAATTTGGCATATTTTTAGTGGGCCTAAAGCGTTTGCTTTAGTTGCAGCCCCCTAGAGCCGGCCCTGCTCCTTTCGGAAAAGATGGTTAATTATTAGGGACACAAAGACACTCAAAGAAAGTCAAAGAAGCATATATATTCACATATGTCAGGTTGACATTTTTATGATAGTTTAACTCTTGTAATTTTTCTACTTCATCCAGCCTTGTTATTGTAGATATTCCCAAATATTGAACCTGGTTGTTTGTGAATTGCAGTACCAGAATACTATACAATGGTTGCAGAGTCGAAGTTCCCGGTAGTATTAGTTATTCCTATACTATCAGTTTGTTTATTTGTCAAGTTATAAATTGTTTCTTTCAAGTACATCACCTTTCAGTATTTTGAATTTGATCATTACTTTCTTGAATTGATTAAATTTTGAAATTGCAGATAGAGGTGAAAGACTTTTTTAGTTTTTTCTTTTCAGAAGATTCTATTAATTTCACTGAAACATTTCACGGAAGATGTGGCGATAAAGGTAGACTGCATAGAAGAAGTCGTGTACAGTCTTTTTATAATTGTTCTCATCATATGATTATTTGTTTTTCAGATTTTAAGTGCACTTCATGGGTTCCTCACAACCAATTTGGCCACACCCGCAATGTGGAATTTCTACATCCGATCAAAATATATTTTGGTATGGCTTTGTATGAAAAACAAATAATTCACTTTTTCTTTAGAATCTGTAACCTCTTTTATGGTGTTCTGTGCTCACTATTCTAATTGAGATGTTGTTACCATTGACCACGTGTTCTTGTTGATAAGGTGCAAAATTTGGTAGTTGCAAGGAAGCTCAGAAGTTTCGGGTGTACAGAAACAGGTTCCTGACTGAATTTGCTTACCATGCTCTTTAATATTTCAAGAATTTATTCATTTACTGTTTTGCGGGTTTATCTCATTGGGTATTATCATAAGCACTTAGTGTAGTATCCAAGCTAGCCTTACTAATCTTGAGCCTTGAGGTTTGTACTTGGTATTCATTAGACAAGTTATTTAAGTGCTTGATTTGAAATTGCTGTTTTGCCTAATATGTTGTTAGCATATACCCAATCTCTGGGTCCTTATCTTTTTTTTATGATGGTGGGGGTAAACAGTCACAATAACTATTGTGATATTGCTTTCTTACAACAATGATATTATTTTGACATAATGACATCTGTTTCTTCAGTCACTTGGTTATTGAGAGCGCACAAGATATCATTGACGTTCCTTATGGAGATTATTTTTGCGTGGAGGTATTAAGCTAAATCCAAACTACTTTTACATGCAAAAGTTAAAAGAAAAGTATTGTTTCGATTTTTGTCTAATATCTAATGGAGTGGATAATGATTCATCAGTCTTGAAAGATACTCATTCCTTCCCGAAATCAATGTCCTATTGAATATTTGCAAAAAATTATACATTCAAATATTAGTGCTTGACTTTCCATCATTTATGTTGATGTCTATAATACCCGCTCTCAAGTTATTATATTATTTAACTAAAAAGGAAATGAGATACTTATTTTGGGACATTCATTTTAGGAAGGGGGATACTTATTTGAGATGGATGGAGTAATAAAATAAGGTGCTAGCTTTTTAAATTGTGCTGCACATACATAAGCCATGCCGTAAGAAGTTCATTTCCCACTTGAATATCAATCAGTTAATGCATTATTGCTGAAGGACCTATGCCCACTATAAATGTAGGCTTAGGCATTAGAGTTTCTGTTAGAGCATACAATAATTTAGGGTTTTGGTTTGCTCTTTCTATTTTTAGAATTATATCTAACAAATATTTGTTTGTTTATCTATTTCTATTTTACGAATTGTTTCATTTATAAAACCCCGAGTATGTAATGTTTCTAATAATTGTTTCATATTTTTTTGTTCTTCAATTTCCCCCCTTTATTTCTCCACTCTCTCTATCACATCTCCTTAAGCTTTCCTTCTCTCTCTTCATTTTGGGTTTCTGGCTGCAATATATCCCTTTTCTCCTTCATAATTTGCCAATCTCATCATTTCATCTTTCTCTCTACTCTATTCTTCTCCCCTTTCTCCTTAATCATTCCCTGTTTCATTTCAATTCTCTGTGTTCAGTGTGGCCCTCCTTAATCAACTTGCTACCAGATCTGGAATCCATAATCAGTTTGATCTAAACTATATCTTCTAGGCATAACCAAAATCTAATAGTTAAATAACCATGCCTAGTCAGTTGGTTTGGTGACCCTTTTCAGTTCCTCTTATTCTAAATCACTTTGAAGTAGATCGAAAGTCCTATCCAAATTTTTTCTGATTCAGGCCTAATTTACAGCTGCATTTGACTACAGACCTTGGAGTTTGACCATGTGTCATGTCCTATTATTAATGGAAATGAAGACTCGAATGCCAGTCTTTTCAACTGATGTGGGACCACTTGTCACATCACAGGCGCTTGCACTCTAGTTTAAAACTTTTTTAGCCACATCTATTTTGTGGGAATTATTCCATGTTTAGATACTCTACTATCTCATGTTTGTGGGCAGCCTTGATTAGCTAATGAATTTGTTTGTCAATGTTGAATGATGCCCAAAATTTGAATATTATTGTTTTTGACTTGTAAATAAAAGAGCTTATTCGTAAGCCAGAAAGTTTACTAGTGAATATGATGAAAAGTAAATTTTTGTAGGGAAATTATGTGGTGAGAACACGCTGGTATATCCGAATTTATTATTATTGATTTCTTAATTGATATTATAAACAATAAATTTATTCCTCTCTATTATTATATATTCCATTTGCTTTACTCCTTTTCACTCCACTGTTCCTTTTATCCGCAAAATTTTCCTGCTTAAGTTTCTGTGCTCCATGTGTTTTTCCTGCATCCAAAACTGTTCAAATGTTCCTCCCATTTTATCAATCTCTGTTTTCTTGTGTTCATCCTGCCTCATGAACTGTTTAAATCTTTGCTCTTATGTATTCTTGTTCTTTTTGTCCAATATAAGAAACTGATAAAAACTGCAGCGAGGAGTGGTAAGGTATTGTGTAGTTGCTTCCCTAGAATTAATTCTTCGCTTACTTTATGTCAAGGTTCTAAAACTCAGGATGGGGAGTCGAAAAATAAGAAATTCTGAGAACTTGTGGAGAAATCGGCAGAACTCATTTTGTATTAAATAAATATTATATATACATATATTCATATATACTTCACATGGAAGACAAATAACAGTATTTTAGTAAAATAAGATACTTTCAAACAACTTAATAAGTTAAAACAAAAGCAAAAATTATAGAACAGTTTCAAAACATATGTAAAAAAATAAAAAAAATTTGACCAACTTTGACCGAGTTAACCCCGTGTAAACTCGGTAAAACTGAACCACCAAGAACAAGTTTCAAATTCTTGTCCAAAACTTGACCAACTTGATTTTCCGAGTTCGAGGAGAAACTGGGGAGACCTTGGGAGTTTTAGAACACTGCTTTATTTTTAGAGGATATGGGGGGTCCATGTGAGAAGAAACTTAGCTTTTGGTTATCTTTTCGCCTTTTGCTATGTTTCGTTTCCAATTGTTATTTTATCTTGAGGTTGATTTGCTCAGTCACATACATGCTTAATAATGCTCCTAGTAATATTGAACGTAGGACAGTATGACTTTATTGTTAGGTTTAAAAAAATATGATATCTTTGATCATTCATCTTATGCTAAATATGTGTTGTTGGGTTTGTTTACTTTACAGTACATGGCAACTTAAATTTGTTTTGATGGTATTCTAATACTTTTATCTGTATGATGTTTCCCATATCTATTGAGGTCTACATTTCTTTTTTTCCTCACCACTTTCTTTTTCCTGCTTTTAACATCAGGCTCTGTGGGATATACAAAGAGATAGTAGTGAATCTAAAGAATGCTGTTATCTGCGTGTCTATGTGAATGTGGCCTTTTCCAAGAAAACTGTATTTAAAGGTGTGCCTCTTAACCACAGATGTGGGTCTGGAGTTGTTGACCTCAGGCTTATTACATTAAGACCCTACCACTTTTCCCACAACCTTCAGTTTAATTTCTGTGATGCTAATAACCAATCTACTTGAATACTGTTCTAGGAGCTTTTTTTATTTTTGTTTGCAAATGAGCAAGCTCAAAGATTAGTTTCATGCCCTTCTAAACAAATCTGTCATGCTTTTTTAAGGCAGATGATTCCCTTGCTTAGTGTTGGAATAAGCCTTGTAGAAAATTGTGTAACCATTTAAATTTCATTTCTTAAAAAATAATGCAGTTTTTGAAGAAGCTTGAGCTTGAACAGCTACTATCATTATTTAATATCCTATCTTTGTGCTACTCTGGATTGGATCATAGATTTGTTTTAGGCACTCAGCTTTGTCAGTTAGAGCTTGTCTGGCAGTTTTATTTATATGGCTGTCTGTTCATCGCAGGCAGAATAGTACAGTCTACTATGGAAGAGTGCCGGGAAGTTTATGGAATTTGGATAAACATGGTATTCATTTTTTAGTATTTTTTGTTGTTTTCATAAGGTAACCGGTATCTTTATGGATATAAACTAGTAAACTAACATTTTTTCAGGCACATGAATTGTTGAAGAAGAATAATATTGAAAAGAAAGAAGGTTAGATTGTTTTAAGCAGTATTATTTGAACATTTTCCTGTTTGTCGTACGTTTTGACATCGGGTAATAAAAGATAAAACAGGTCTCAGGTAGTTCTTGTGATTTATTAATCATCTCTTCTCTTCTAATCTCATCATTCTGTGATGTAGGTAATGACCCTAATTGTAGTGTGGTTGGGAACTCTGAAGCTCCCTTGGAAAGGGAAACCGAGGCTGAAGAATCTTTGGAAAGACCACATAAGTCAAGTCACCATACAAGGACACCGATGACGGATACCATGGATGTTAACCAGGTTGGGAGCAACATCCATGGAAACCTGATCAACACCAACTCTGTTGCATCTGCATTAAGAGAACCAGCAATGAGATTCTGGACATCCTTGAAAACACACAGTCACTTTCCACCACTGCTAGCTATCACATTTGTGGTTATAATCCTGATGCAGGTACCTCCTTCCACTTAGCTTTCAATGCTTCTTTTAGTCGACTTAGAATTTTACCGTAGACGGGTTAAGATTTATACCCTCGCCATGACTCAAACCCTTAACCATTTGTCCAAGTGGTCAACTGCTTGGTCTTGTGACCTGGTGGTCAGGGGTTGAGTCACGGTGGCAGTATAAATCTTATCCTCCAAAAAAATACATAGATTTTATGGTCTTTGGGTCATCTATAGTATGGGTTGGCAATTTAATTTGGTGGTCCAGTGGTGTTGGATCTGCAACCCAAGAAATGCTTAGTTCTTCTGAGTACAAGGCATTCTTATTGACAGTGTATGCATGATAAAATGTGATAAATTTATCATGATGTACTACAGCATAGGTCTACTGATTATGATGGTCTTCGGATATTCACCATTTTAGTCTATGAACTTCATAGAAAACCCAATTGATTCTCTAAATCACCAATGTTGGGCAAGCCATTACAAAACTTTGATCGTGCTGAGTGGCCAAGATTAATTTAACAATGAACTAATCACAGTAAATGCTGGTCTGACGCGTGTAACATGGCGCTGACATGACAAATGTAATTTAGAAGTTATTATTTACACAATAATTGCTAATTTGGAAATTAAATTTTCATTAAGACTTGCAATATCAGCAGAACCAAAAAATTGGTGGTTGGGTGAATTCATATAGTTTAGGGACTAAATCAGCGGCTTGGTGAAATTCCTGACCCTTTTGGCCAATTAGCCTTTAATTTATTGGTGATTTACTTGTCGTACATTCCTGGTAAGTGCACTTCTAGATTCTATGTGATTATTGTTTGGCCTCAGATTCAAGGAACACAAATCTGTCACTGTGTTGGGCCTCATATTCAAGGAACACAAATCTATCACTGTATTGAATGTGTGCTTCATTCTAGATTGAAATGCCCAATCTTTTATGAAATACAAAATAAGACACGTGACTTATTTTAAGATTCATCGTACATGCCTTAATTTAGGCAGTTGTTTTCATTTTGTTGTGACTTCATCTTATCATTAGCAGGGATGACAATGTTGTGAGGTTTTAAATCCTTGCCCACCCACTCCCCATCCCATTAGGAAAGTACTCCCCCATCCCAGTTCGGGTTCAGATTCCCGTTCCCCTTTGGGGCTGCACTAAATATAATACTTTCAAATATAAAATATATTTTTTGATATATAATCTGAATATATACATAAAACTAAAATGGCCTTATACATTATATTTGGACCATAGATCATTCTCCTCAGGAGAATGTCGAGAAATGGCCTTCTGATAATTGAGAAAATTCCCCATCTAGGGGGATTCTGGCTCCTCGTTGGGTTTGGATACATTTCGTCATGCCTACTCATTAGACATTCTAAGGAAATTGTATTCATTGGCTGACAAATAATTGTGTCAACTTGTTAGCTGTTTTGGTTGTTTCGCAATGGGGTTGATTATTAGCCTCTTTGTTGTCCATACGAACAGATGTCGCCATGCCCGGTGCAATTCCTTTGCTTGTTTCAGTTTGCTGCAGCTATTTCGTCTATATATAATGGACTTACATTGTGTATATACTATAATCAATATAAAATTTGTATAGTTGAACTTTACACAATGTTTACGACTCGACCGTATTTCTTGTACTGCAGCTGAGCATAGTTATGCTCTTAGCGAGACCCCAGAAAGTGTATGTTATTTCTCCTACTGGTTATGTTAATGTGTTGGGGAGTGGGGATGCTGAAAAGTCTGTGGAAGTTATTCGGCTGTTGGAGAAGCGGATTCACCATCTTAAAGATGAGATGCTCACAGTTGAGATGCATCTCGAGAGGATGCGGCACGAACATGACTTGCTTAAAGCACAACTAAAAGACTTGAGGTACATGGGAATCCATAGGTAAATACATGTGAAAGAACCGAGTTCTTCTTCTCCCTTGTGAAATATGTTTCTTTAGCAAAAAGGAAAAGAAAGTTTTTTCAATGATATGGAATCTAGCAAAAAGGAATAGAGCTAGATTGTTGATATGGAATCGTCCTAGTAGCTTGGATTATTTGCTTTCTGTCTGTAACTTCGGATATAAACATTGTAATATTTGCAGAGTATGTGTACTATGTACAGGTGTTCCTCTAGTTAGATGGAGAACTATAACATGAACAAATTAATAATAATTTGATTCTATCAGAGCATCGCTTGTTGCATATCTTAATTCTAAGCATGAGTTGTAAAATGGACTCGAATTTAGTTACTTAACGGCAATAAAGCAGGAAAAAGAACCCAATCTATTGTATGTACCGAGGTTTGAAATAATGACCTCACTTATGTTGCTTATATTTCATAATTCATTTGCAATAAAACCAGTAAACGACCAACTAATCCCCAGAAAACGCCCAGAAATCGGTGTTGCTCTCGGTGATTTTTAAAACCATTTTCAGGGTTCACGTCTCACCCGATTTCGAGGAGCAATTTTCAGGGTTCACGTCTCGCCCGATTTCGAGGTGCTCCTAGGAATGCAGCCTCACTCCCTCCAGGAACAACGGGTTCTTGAATATGCTCAAGTTGATGATTTGTTGCTAAGATTTGTTGGATTGTATAATTGTAAAGTTGCTATAATTGTGTAATTTTAGTTGTGTTATTTTGGTTATGGATTCAAAATTTGGTTGAGCTGAATTCGTTTCTACAGTCAATTTGGGTAAAAATCAAAGAAATTATGCTGTGAGACTTGGTGTTCTTAAGCCATTAGATTTGGATGATTTGAATTGGTTTTTGTGGTTAGTTTGGGCTTTGGGCAAAATCAAAGAAATTTGGGCAAAAATGATATGGTGGCACACTTTGAAAATTTGATGAGTAGTTAAGGGTATTTTAGACATTTTACACTTTAATAAAAAAATTTTGTTCAAAATTTAGCATTGTTAGATAAATTTTAATAAAAATATAAATAGGTGACTCTACTTTTTAAAATAACAATTGTAAATTGTAAAAGCAGTCCATCTAGGTATAATAAATTGTCATTACCCTCGTTTAAATGATTGTTGTATGAAAACTTGCATTATATTTGGAGTGTCTTGTTGTTCATAAGCATATGCAAAATGATTTAACATGAATATTTTATCAAGAGAGAAACTTGGGGATGAGAGATGTCAACTAAGAGAGTGTATCTCTTTTCCCTAGTGCTAGCGATGAGAGAATGTGCAGTGAGTGACCTGAATGAACTTCGCACAACGCTCACAATATTGCATGGAAATTTGTGTAGGGTTAACATCACATCATAAATATTTAGAGTTGCAGATTGTTAATGCTTAGAACCACATATCTGGATGTGCAATTTATGTCCCATATCTCATTCTCATCCCAGCAAAATAAAGCCCCAAGAAAACTAGAGATTTTTATTTTATTGAATCTCCATCAATTTATGACATGAAATATGGGCAAGACACTTATTGATTATCAATTAAATGAGATAATTCTCATGTTGAGGAAATATATGACAAAACTTTATATATTCTATGTATAGATATAGCACACGAAGATAAAGTCAAAGTTAAAATAAGTTGTTACGATTCCAACTGAGGAGGTCTAATCTCTTCCATTTTGACTTGGACTTCGCCCTTTTCATTGAAATTGAAAATCAAAATGATATGTTCCGTTCGTAAAGTTTGTGAAAAATGCCGATTGATACATAGGAAGGGCCGAATTC
The DNA here is from genome assembly GCA_036897365.1 of Geranium brycei. NCBI lineage: Eukaryota > Viridiplantae > Streptophyta > Magnoliopsida > Geraniales > Geraniaceae > Geranium > Geranium brycei. The sequence continues at coordinate 18,350 of JAYMTP010002843.1, forward strand.
GAGTAATTTGTTCGAACTCGAGACATAAAAAAACTGTTGGGTTTCCATGGGTTCCAAACAATTAATTTCATGCAGCGGAAGCGGAAATTTAACCATGGAATCCCCTTGCATGACCATGCGTTTTCCTTCAGTCATGCTCATCAAGTGGC
>JAYMTP010002844.1:0-18487 GCA_036897365.1 Geranium brycei
TGTCTGCAGATTTGGTGAGCCCCGATTTGGGGCAGTCTCAACTCTGGGTATGCAAGGAAGATGACATTATCCAATTAATTTTTAATAAGCCCATTCATAGTCTTGCTTGAGATGAATTCTAAATTATTACAAGGAAGATGACATTACTAAATTAATTTTAACCTTTTGTTTTATTATTAGGGCTAATAATATTTTTGGTATTAATGAAATTTAAATTTACACGCTACTCACGTGATACTAAACATCAATTTTTTGCTGTTGCTAATATCAACAAATACAGGAAAAAAAATCAAAGGTTAATACTGGTGATTATTAGATTTTTTTGTGCCATCGTGGTTATATGCAAAAGAATGTATAATTACCCGTATTTATTCTGACCATTTCTTTTGTTTACGCGGTTTTATAAAAAAAATTATATACTTTACCGTAATTTTATAATTCAATGAATTCAATTAAAAAGTTGGAGCGGCTGAAACAGATTTATGCATTGGATCATATAGATTGTGATTGATTTTTTTATTTATGATTTTTTAAAATTGAGCTAGTCGATTTGGTTCAAAACCGACCATAAATAATTAATATTTTACTCGTTTCATTCCGAGTCAATTCCTCGTTACTAGCATAGATACGAGGGAAAACGTCACATGACCACACCTACAATTATCTGTTTTGAACATAACTACACATAAATATCTTTTGGCTTGGATACCTAATTTTGGCAAAATTGTTACGGTTACTTATTCCGTCAGTTTTGATTAGTTTTCATTTTTTAATGGTTTAAAAGACTAAAATACCTTTAATAGTTAAATGAGTTTTTTTAACTTGGTTGAAATGACACTAATGCCCTTAACTATTCATCTAATTTTCAAAACATTACTCATTCTCTTTCCGCCCTCCCTCTCTTCAAGCACATTTTCCTCAATTTTCTCTTCTCTACCTACCAAACAAATCTGACCAAAATTTGGGCACCACAGGGAAGAGAAGGAGAGGTTGTGCTCTTGACTATGTAGCTGCTTCTCGTGCCGGTCATCCCAACCCATTTCTCTCTCTTCCTGCCAGGGTCGTCTCGTCCATAAAACAAATAAGACATTTGCTTTAGGCCCACCTGAAAAATAGAGTTCAAATATAGTTGAAAAATGTACTAAATATGATTAAAAAGACCCCAATATTTAGGCAAATTTAAAAATAAATGCACAAATCAATATTAAGTTTGGAGCAAAAAGTTTTATTAACAAATTTTGCTTTAGGCCTCAAAAATCGTTGGCCCCGCCCTGCCTCTTTCTCCGAGTATGATGCCCAAATCTTGGTCAAATTTGTTTGGTGGATCAAGAAACAAAATTAAGGAAAATGTTTATGAAGAGAGAGAAGAGGTAATGTTTTGAAAATTAGATTAATAATTAAGGGCATCAATTTCATTACAACTAAGTTAAAAATTCATTTAACTATTATGAGTATTTTGGTCTTTTTTATAAATGAAAAAAATTAAAATTATTCAAAATTATACAGAATGAGTAACCATGATAATTTTGTCAAAGTTAGTAAGATATTTAAGGCACGTACAAAAGAAAATGAGAAAAAGAAGTGAATTGGAGGTCGTTTTCCCTGGATGTGACGAGTGTAAGAGTTAATATATCTGTTTTGGAACCGAAACAAAAGCAATTTGAAATTAGGGCTTATAGAGGCCAAAACTAAAACCCCTTGGTCTTGGGTCTCCATTTGAGAGGGAGAGGTATCGAATATGGCGACGAGTGAGCAAGACATGGGTTGCTGGACCGATCTGCTCCACACTTCCACGAAGCTCCTCGAACAAACTACTCCCTCTGCTCACTTCCCTCCTTTTCAGGTTTTTTTTTTCCGCTGGAGAATTCAAATTATTTCTCATTCCCTAATCTATACTCTCGCATGTCCACTTTGATTTGATTGCTATCGAATATACCAATTTCAATCTTAGCTTTATTCAATTTCACTTCATTCTGTTTCTGCAAATGATCCGTTTGGATTGGGGAGATTGTAAAGAAAATTATCATCCATGTATTTCATTTCATGTCATTGACACCACACTGCGTGGTTTCTGAAAAAAAACTGATTACCCTGTAGTAAATTAAAATGTGGGTCATAAAGATTGTTGGGCTATTTTTTCTTAATAACATTCTAGAATTCAGTTGGGCATTTTACTGATTGGATGTTTAGTTGTAGTGTGTAGGTTCTTGAAAATGAATGAATTCTTAGTTTGAACTTTTCATTACTAGGTCTATGAATAGAAGGGAGATAAGGCTTCTCACTAGGAACAATTTTGATTCACATTAAAGAAACGAATTCATGGCGAATGTCATTTTGTTTATGCAAAGCATCGTAGCAAGGGCTTTTGCGAATGGTACAATCTGGGCAAGTGCAACCGTTGTTTACTGATCATGAGTTCATTGTTTCTATTTGTTTCAGAGAAACTTAGATCAGTTAGAGGCACTGTCTAAGAAACTCAAGGCAAAAACGATAAGAACAGAGGCACCGTCTCAATCAATTGCTGCCACGAGGTACTGATTCATGACCGCTGTGAGGAAATCTATTCTGAATCCTAAGTCTAGAATTTTGGGGTTTCAGTAGTTGCCAGAATGATTTATGCCTTTTATTTTATTTTCTTCTGATGCCATTGTTCATGAAATGAAGTCCAAATGAATCATTGAGAGATCTGATTATTCTCTTTTCTCTTTCTCGTTGCACTTGTAGGCTACTTGCACGTGAGGGAATAAATGCTGAACAGCTTGCACGGGATCTGAAGTCTTTTGAGTTAAAGGTAAAGTTTCTTGCACATTTTGTTTTAATGGCTGCGTGGCAACCTGGTGGCATTGCTGCTGTAAGCTTGTTTTGAGAAAGATCTGATTGGTCACTATCCAAGTTGAATAGAATTCCTTCGCATGTTATCATAACTATTTTAGGCGAAGTAAATGTTGTTTTGTACCCTTGCCACTTGCTTTTGTTCTGTACCCAAATAAACCCATTTCAACAAAACCCTTGTCACTATTGCACTTGCTTTGAACTTCTATTTCTTTCGAATAAAAATAGAGAAATACTACATTTTTTTGTTACAGCACAGATTTAAGCGCCACTTTGTTGTTCCTATAGCTGTTTGGGTTCTATGCATCTCTTATATTGGTGTATGTCACTACTCATTCTTCAAATTGTTTTCTCTTTGAAGACAACATTTGAGGATGTTTTCCCAGCTGAGGCTACAAGTGTTGAAGAGTACCTGCAGCAGGTTTGTTTTCTCCACTCTTTTTTCGTTTTCCTAGATTTTGGCTTAATTAATATTTTAATTAGCATTCCACCGCAACTACCATCATTCTCCCTGTTATGATTTTTGGAATATATACAGCATTGAATTTGAATAATGCTTTCATGTTGGCATGGATGAATCTAGGAAAAAATCCTTGAGCAGGACAAAGGTGGATGTCAAGTTCAGTATTTAGCTTGCCTGTTGAGTTTTAAGTATTTAGTTTGCATGTTGAGTTCAAGAACTATAACTTCAAAATGGCTCCTTTACAATTGCCTAAAAAGGAATGCCTTTTTTCCATATGTTCATCTTTACTATCACATTGCATCAGAAGCTGTGTAAGCTACCTTGCATTTAAATTTCCATTTTGTACAGTTCCAACATCATTGCCTTATCTGTTAAGACCTAAATTTCGTTCGCCTATTTTTGCTTCTGGCGTGCAATACGATTGTTGTGTACTTGGGCTGTCTGGGTACCTGTCTGGTTGCATGGTGTTGGTGTTCTGATTATTTTATTAATGTATGGGGTAGAGACTGTAAGAGAATGCTTGTAGAAGCTGATTGACATCTTGTTGACCTTCGATATGTAATGCTGACACCCCAGATCCATGAAATGGCGATGGTCTCAGCGGTGCAGGAAGCTCAGAAGGATAACCGCAGAAGTTTTAATGATTATATGATGGAAATCTTGGAGGTTAGCTTTACCTTATACAATTATTGCATATATTATTCCTTTTTCACTATTTAACTTTATAATGGGGTTCAGTCTCACATTAGGCCACATAAAATACTAATAGTAGACTAGTAGTACAAAACTTTGTATTTTTATTGAAGTTGCTCATGAACTTCAGTATTTAATTCTTACCATTAGAGACTATAATAAATTCATTGTCTATGCTTTGGATTCGAAGTTTTTAGATTTTCAATTTTCTTCATGGTTAAAGTTGGTTATTGTTCCTTGATGAAATTCGTATACTGTATTTCCTTTGAATTCTTTACCTTTTTATAATTTTTACTTTAAAATTGCAAGTGATATAAGATTGAGATTAAGGTTGGTTCTGGTGTGTGGAACTTTTGTGAGGCTTATTTCAAGTTCGATGAGTATGTGTATATTTGAAGTGTCTTAAAAATAAATTCTAGAAAATGTTGGAGGAACTTTCTTTATGAAAAGTAGCACATGCTCACATTGTTGTCTTTGTCACACACACTCTTTCGATGAATGGGGTGGGGAGCTAGTATGGAGGAATTCTCTATGGAATATAGAACAGAATCTTGACATGACAGTTGAGATCTGTGAACTCAATGTTCTGTAAACTATATATTGAATGGGATTTTTGTTTGCCAGGAGGACTGGCAAAAAGAAAAACGTGACTTTCTGCAGAGTTTGAGTCGAATTTCAACATTGCCCAGGACTAACATGATTGATACCAGTATTGGCAGTACTCGTCCAGGCCAACTAATGTCAACAACTTCTAGCCCTCAGCTTGCATCTCGTCCATCAGGGATGGAGGTAGTACCTCTTGCGAAAAAGCCCATCCTTGAGAAAAAAGCCTCGGTGTATGCTGAAGTTGTGAGGAATCTGAACAATGCAAGAGAGCGTGGACAAATTTTTCAAGTAAGTTTTTTTCCCGTTTCCCTGTGTTGTAAGCATCTTGGGGTTAAAGAATATTCTTCATGACGTGGGATATTTCATCCTTTTTGGAGTTCTCTTCAAAATGGTTTAGGGTCCCAGCCACATCGCACATAAGATTTATGGTGGTGTTAACTGTTATGCAATATTAAGTCTCCATCCTCCCTTTTAATTTGGTATTATGAACTTTTCCCTGTTACAATAGGCTACTGTAGTCTTGCTCGGAGATAGTGAGGTGCTTTAAATCAGCTGCTAAAGTTTGTTTTATGTAATAATATGAATATACTTGCACCTTAGAGATAAAAATATGTACTTATATTTTTTGGATTTTTGTAACTAATATGTGACTTCATCATTAGCCTGCTACAGCTTTCAGAGGTGCTTATGAAACTTTAGGCCTTGATGTATCTAGTGGAAAATCGGTTACTATGCAGAAGATATGGCACCTTATTCAGGTAGAACTTAATAATTACGGGTTAGCATGTTGTTTCATTATATGTTGACTTATAAGTTTGGTATAGCATTTGGATTGCTCTTTGGTTTATAATTTATTGGTGTTATTTATAATGTATTGATAGACTATGATGGGCGAGGGTTCAACTATCCATCGTGGAGTTTCAAAAAAGATGTCACTGGTAATTGGTGCAAGGCGCCACCTTGAATGGGGACATGAAAAATATATCATGGATACAATTCACAGTCATCCAGCACAGGTAATCAATTTTTCTGATTTTATTTGATTTTTTAGTTGCAAATGATATTTCTCTGAACTAAACCTCTCTCATACTGCTGTTTTTATTAGTTTGCTCTTGGTGCCTGAGTACTATTCATTGCTTTGCATCTTTAAAGCATTACATTTGAGCTGCCACTAACTGGCTAAACATTTATTTTTTGCTCCCATTTTCCATTCATCCAGGCTGCTCTCGGTGGCGCTGTTGGAAATTTGCAGAAAGTTCGCGCCTTCCTGCGGGTATCTCAAAAAATTTATATTTCATCTTCTAAGAACATGTAACTTGCGATTTGTTATATGCTATTTTTTATTTGTATCTTTTCACGCAGATTCGTTTAAGGGACTATGGGGTACTAGATTTTGATGCTGCTGATGCAAGAAGGCAGCCTCCTGTTGATACCACTTGGCAGCAGGTCTTCAACGCTTCATCTTTCTCTATTTTTTGTGTGCCTGCTTTGGTCAACTAATCCATTGCATGCTTAGTTGAATAATTGATGGTAAAGAATAATAAAAATGCATATTAGTCCACTTATGCATTTTTTTATTATTTTAGGTTGATTCTATAGCTACTGGCGGGTTTAAATGCATAAGCATACTTTAGGGGATCCTATTATAGTTTCCAAAGTTGAAATGCTTCAAATGGGGGTTTTCTTGTATAGAATGGATAAAGATTGTCTTAGTTTGCTTTTCGCCTCCGAGGCAGAGTGTTTTTATCCTTTAAACTTGTTTTTGCTATGGAGATCACTTCACTGCTTGTTCCAGGATCCTGTAGATCCTTTTTATATTTGCTACTGCCATGTGAAAGCATTAGTAGATGTAATGGAAAATATTTCCCCTTTATACTGATTAAGGAGAGAAGTTAATTTTGGTACACATGGTTGGCTAACACTCATCCCTTTTATTTATTTATTTATTTTGATCAACTATTTGTTTGTCTATTTTCTATTCTCCAATTAACATGTCTTCACATTTAGTCCTTTGTTTCTTCTTAACAGATCTACTTTTGCTTGAGAACTGGATTTTACGATGAAGCAAGGAATGTTGTTCTGTCATCTCGTTCTTCACACCATTTTGGACCTCTGGTACAGAATGTCTTTGCGTGTAAACTAGATTTGTATATTTGATGTCGTTATACTTACTTCTTTCTTGACAGCTTATTGATTGGATCAACTCTGGCGGTATGGTATCTGCGGAAACTGCAAATGTTGCTGTAGAAGAATGTGAAAAGATGTTAAGGATGGGTGATCGTGCAGGTCGAGCTACATACGACAAGAAAAAATTGTTATTATATGCTATTGTGTCTGGTTCTCGTAAGCAAATTGACCGTCTGCTAAGAGATCTACCTACACTTTTCAATACCATCGAAGATTTCTTGTGGTTCAAATTGTCTGCTGTACGAGACTTGCCTGCTGGAGCCTCATCTGTTGTCCTGAATGAGGGTTTAGTACCATACAGTTTGGATGATTTGCAGGTGTACCTAAATAAATTTGAACCATCATATTATACAAAAAACGGAAAAGACCCCTTGGTTTATCCATATGTTCTTCTTTTAAGCGTACAGTTATTACCAGCTGTCTTATACTTGTCAAAGGAAACAGGAGACGAAGGATATAACATTGATGCTGTGCACATATCAGTTGTGCTTGCTGACCATGGGATCATTTCTGAAGGTTCTGGGGCGGGTCAGAAACTTGGGGTGATGGATGCTTGTGCAGAGATATCTAGCATAATTAGGCAATATGGGTCAGCTTATTTGCGCCTAGGTAATCTCCAAGTAGCTTTGGAATACTATGTGCAAGCTGCTGCTACAGTTGGTGGTGGACAATTATCATGGACTGGGAGAGGTACTCTAGATCAGCAAAGGCAGAGAAGCTTGATGCTAAAACAACTCCTTGCTGAGCTGTTGTTACGGGATGGCGGAATTTATCTCTTACTTGGTCCAAGAGGTGCTGGAGAAGGAGAGTTGGGACGATTTTTGACTGATGAACAAGCAAGACAGCAGTTTCTGCTTGAAGCTGCACACCATTGTCAGGAAACTGGTCTGTATGATAAAGTAAATGTTCTACCTTGCCTTTGTCTCTTGCTTCAGCTGTGAAGTTACATGATAGGATAATTGACTTGCCTTGTGAATCTTCAGAATTCAGATACACACTAATATTGTGTTTAAGCTCTTTTACTAATCCCTTCGTTTCATGGCCAAATGCAGTCTATTGAGATTCATAAGAGGGTTGGGGCATTTTCATTGGCTCTGGATACCGTTAATAAGTGCTTATCTGAAGCGATTTGTTCCCTGTCACGTGGTAGATTGGATGGTGAGAGCAGGACTGCTGGTCTTGTTAATTCTGGCAACAATTTATTGGAGACGTACAAATATTATCCTGAAGTCAGGCAAGTTCAATATCTTGCATCAACATTTTAACCTTACTCAACATATTAGCTAGCTCTTGGTCCAAATCTAGCTTCTATTGTTCAACCCCATTCAGATTAATGCTTATGTAAAAACCTCTTGAATAAGAGAAACTTTCTGAAACAATAGGTTTCACTTTCAGAGGCTATGTTTATTTTTTATCAGCAACAGATTTAATCAACAATATCGCCGCCGTGGAGATTGGAACAAGCGACCTCATGCTTATTACATGAGGTCTCTGCCACTTCACCCACAACCTTTGGTACTTTAAGTGGCCATTTGATGCTGTAAGCTTAGACGTGAATCCTTATTACAGATTGTGTCCAAAATTTTAAACATAAATTAGTAGGAGTGATCGTCAACTATGTAAGTTTAATTTGCCAATTAAGCTCGTTATGCAACTCATTATTAGTATACCTAATTTTGGTATTCCAACCTTTGTAACTCTTGTACATACGTTCCGGATTATATTGCATTTCAAGAATTGCACAAACTGCTAATAAAATATTATGCATGTGTTCTGTGCGATATATATATTTGTCTATCTCTCGATTATAAAAGAGCACCTAAATCTATGTGACAGCCCTAAAGAGAGAGAGCATGTCTTGGAGCAACAAACTGTATTAAGACAGCTTGAGGCCATATTGTCCATCCACAAACTGGCAAGAGTGGGTCTTCACGCAGACGCTCTCAGGGAGGTTGCTAGACTTCCATTTCTTCCATTGGATCCACGGGCACCAGATGTCACAGCCGATGTCTTCTCAAATTTATCTCCCCATGTCCAAGCTTGTGTGCCAGACCTTCTGAAGATTGCTCTCACTTGTCTGGACAATGTAACAGATTCTGATGGATCACTCCGTGCTCTGAGAGCTAAGGTATGTTTGCCACAGTAATTATAGTTCCTTCATCATTTTCCCTTTTCTATTTTTGGTGAAATTTTCTCACCGCTTTAACATGTTATCGTACACTCTACCAAGGGCACACATTCGAAAAATAAGCTGAAATATAATAAAATATTTTGAGAAGACGAGGTCACGTATACTCATCTGGGGCATTCGTCTTCATGCCAGTTTGACCAATCAATCACCTTTTGAACTTGTCCATTGTTGTTAGACAATACCGTGGTATTGCATAGGTATGGATCAAATGAAGAAAAAAGGGCATTCTCTTCTCTGACCTAACTGGCGTGCACATATAATATCAACTATTTCAAGAAACTGGTATCATTATTTGAGCTGTCATAAAATTAATGATGCTTGGTTTTGGATTTGCAGATTGCAAGCTTTCTTGCTAACAATATGAATAGAAACTGGCCTCGTGATTTATATGAAAGGGTTGCCCGAAGCTTGTGAAGCAAAGTAAATGCATAGATTGCCATGTTCATCAGAGCCGGTAAATTGTATGAAGATTGGTATGGATGAAGATACCGGGTAAAATACATGTAGTAAAAGCAACCAAAACAGGCCATCTATGCCTGATAGTGATAGCTATGACCAATTTTGCGTGATGTACTCTATTTCGCCAAGAGGCAACAAAGTGAAATATCATTTCGTATGAACCAGAAGTGAAATGAAGTTTGTTTGTCCTGTAATGTACTGTATCCACCTTTTTCTTATGCTGTATTTTATTCAAGGAAAATGGCAAAAACTCGTAGTGTACTATCACACTTTTGCAAGAGGATGTGTATTTTGTTAATGACAAAAATGTTTTCTCAACTTTAATTTTTGTGTAAAATGTGTGTATTTGTACAAAAATGATGAAATTGCTTATGAAATTAAGAATTAAAACTTTTGTAAAATAATTTTACTAAAATTTGAATTATACAAATTTTAGTTAAAAGATATTTTGGAATTTTCTTAAAATTATTTATTTTAAAAAAATAATTTTTAATGTTAAAGACAATTTTGTCATTTTTGTACAAACACACATTTCGCACCAAAAAAATTTCAATTTTTTTCTATGAACCAAGTAGGTAAAAGTGTGATAGTATACGACATCTTCCTCACAATGCCACACAACACGGGAGAAACTGCTATTCTCCATGTTCTGGAGATACTACTAATCTCAGGCATCATTATTCATGGTCTGCACTTGTTTTTGTCAGGCTTTCAAGCATGTATTGAAAGGTTGGTTTTCAGCTTAATTATCAGGGTAATGTTTTAGGCTTTTATTGGACCCCCTTAACCACTGTCGTCTTCTGTAATAACTTTATGGAACTTGATATGTTGTCTTACAGATCATGTTACATATCAATACATTTTCTTAGTACTTACTCCCAGAACTTTTATGGGATCAGATTTTCAGTCATAAATTGTGCAATCATGAAGATATCTATATAACTCGTTTAAGATTAGCATACATATCAGTAATTTTTTACAAGTTATAGTATCAAATCTCAAGCAGGAACTATTGGAGAGCTAGCAGACAACAGTTGACTACTCATAAAAACCATTTTTATGGATGTTAAAGGACTGAGATAACCCAGAAAAAAGCTTAGGAACCGAAGTTGTTACTTCCAACAAGTTGAGTGCTCATCGGACAAAATTGAATGAGAAGAATACAAATATTTCCCAAGTCTATGTTTCCAATACTCTCCAACACTTTTTGTGTTATTATGGTTTGCTCTAAATTTCAAGGACTGGAAAGGTTCTTGAGATCCTCCTCCTTGGCGTACCAGTTTGGTATGATCTTTGACACATGAGGATACAGATCTTTATACGAATTTCTTATCGTCCCTTCCGCAACTCCCGTTGCAAGGGAGATATCTGCAAGACAATAAACTTTAATCAAAAGATTGTAGATGGATAAAATGCTAACAATGAGGATTCATTGTACATTTATAAACAAAGAAGATAACATGAACCACTCAAATAATTGATGCTACACGACAATCTCTCGCTTCCTCTGTTACAGAGTAAGTGTCTACCTTCTCTAAAATGGATATTTCAGAATAAATATTAACTTTCTCATGTGAGAAAATAAATTATTCACGAACTACAGCCCTTATATGAGTTAATAAGTATTTTAACAAGCGGGGAAGATAAACTTCACTAATCCTTAATATTCGCCGGGAATAAAAATAACATTTTTACAAGCGTAGGGAGTAATTTATTAACGAACTATCATATCAAGATCTCCAAACCCATCATATAAATTGTATTGAGTAGTGCCTGGAGAAGGTTAGATAAGTATCTTTGTCCTATAGCATTAGATAAAATTCTCAAACCGATCTGAATTAATTGATAACAGATAAAAACAAGGACAGTCAAACCTCTAAGGGGCTTCTTATCATCAGAAAGCTGAGTTATGATGTAAATGACTGCTGCTGCTATTGAAATAGGACTTCTCCTGCAAATTCATTTGAAAGAAACTGTAATGAATAAACTGTACGCTGACAAAGTGAGAGTCTCCTGTTCAAACTAAGTAGAGCTGAGACTTTCATCAACAAGAATCACAATAATCTTAGGCTGCAATAATTATGAATTCCCCTCGGTAGTGAGAAACTATGCATGCAATTCAGACTAATGGCCATTAGAGATAAACATCATGTTAGATCAATGCATGCATAATACATTTAACAGGTGTTCTCTAATAGCCATTAATTTTGTCCCTTTCTTTTATATGCACACCTCACACTTCACCCCATCAAATTAAATTATTTTCGTACGGAAATAATAGGTTCCCTCTTTCTTCAAACATCAAAACTTCCCTCTTTCTTCAAACATCAAAACTAACAGTAAATGTTTAGAAGCGTAACAGGAAAACAGCTCTTGGGGTATGTTAAAAGCATGTGGCATTATCATAAGTTGCATGTTTCTTATTTTGTTACTCTCTCAGCCAAAAAGGTAAAAACAAGTTTCCCATTTCACATTTCGACCATTCGCAAATTTAAGCATTAAATTTTAGTGCTTGACTTTCCACCCTTTATCTCCATGTGCTATCGCTTCACATTCACTAAGTCCTAGTAAAGATCATCATGGACGTCCAATTGACACACAACTAGAAAGCATCTAAATCAAATATTTATCAGCATTTAATTTGTTTTCATTGCCGACTAAAGTTGAGAGTGTTGTCACTTCCAGAGGCATGTATCCATCATCCATTTAAAAGCATGAGGATGATTGGTTAGTCATGCATGGAAATTGGTGTGAATTACCTCCGTAGAACATGATACGCAAGAAATTACAAGTACCTTATATCAAACTCTTCTGACTTCTGGACGGCTTCTTGAGCAGCCTTAACAGCTTGATTGTTCATGCCAAGATTGGAACAGAAACGTCTCTGAATAAAAGTTGAAAAATCAGATCAATGACGAAAGCCATGGTAAAAACTAATAAAAGCCACAACAATAGAGCGCACTATACAGTGTTTGAACATAGAAAGAGAAAGTTGGAAAATAATATTTGCTCACCATGAAGTCACCTGCATGTATAGTTCCCATCTCCACAGACTGACCTGTCTCTAATCCCAGCTGTTTCACTATGTACTCCTTTGCTCGACCAATTTCTTTTTTTGTGGCTCCATTGGCGACAGAGCATATTTCTAGGTGAAATTCATGGGTTCAGGGAAGCTCAGACAAGATAATGAAGCACCAAGATGTAATAAGAATCTTAGGCTGTACCCTTAACAGTGCGAGGCTTGTCTTCTTGTCGACAAGCAATATACAGACAAGCTGCTAACAGTGCATCTTGATTCCTTCCTCTACTAGACTTCTGGTCTTCTACCTTCTTATATATCTCATTAGCCCGATCCTTCAAGTCAGTGGTGAATAGTAGCATAAGAAAGTCACATAAATTGAAATAGAAAAATAACGAAGACAAGACATCCATAAAAAAACATAAACACATTGACAGAAAGCAAATTTGAACAAGCAAAGCAGGACAAAGTTTATAAAGCATCTTCTACAGTCGAAGCTTGGCACATGTGGTTAATTAGTGCTTCTGTTAGAAAAACCTTGTGATTTGTATATTTATGGCTTGATTAATTGGATGAGGAATATGCTAAGATGACTCTTGGATTATAAATGAGATCGTTCATTCATCACATAAAATGAATCAATATGTGAACATTTAAATCATGGGATTCATGACCACTTGATGCTAACCACACCCACTTAAGTATGTGCAAATTAAGATAATAATCATAAACTTAACATTCTTGTCACTGATCATACAATTAAACATTTTATACAAATCAATAGGCATGTTCACATTCAAGGGCGCAAAATATGTTTTGTTATGACAGTTCATATGCTATCACTGCATTTATAATCTCTCTACAACATGTATTATATTCAGTAGTCTGCAATACCAGAGTAACTGGACAAAAAGAAAGTAATTATGAGAACGGCATATACACATACTTCAACTTTAGTAAAATTGTTTTATCCCTTCAACTAGTAAAGGAGATAGTATTTTTTCCAGAAAAATTGTTAGCCGTACGACAACAGTGAGCAAAGAGAAATACCTTGATGGTCGCAACAAGGCCCAACCTGAAACACAAATATCTCAATGTCAGTTATATTTTTGCAATAGTCTCCAAGTATATATAAAGTATATTATGTCAATAGTCTTAATAATTTAGTTCTGCAGTTTTATCATCTGCACATTTAGTGTAAAGGAAAAAGAACAGTTCAATGCATGAACTAAACAAAATTAATAAGAACAGACTATGATATAGGTTTGGAAGTTCACTAAAACAGTGGTATCTGATACACTAATAAACCTAATGATCTTTCTGAGTTGCATAAATCACATGCCTATAGCACATACTCTTCATCACAGTTTCTTTGGACACAAGGGACATAAAAAAGGTTTGTTCATGACACTTCCGGGATGAAACTTTACTCGGATTATTTTGATTACAAATTTCAAGAACGAAGTCAGATGCTAAGATGAAAACCACTAAATAGTAGCCAAACCACATCCCCACAGCATTTATGGTTTTGTTCTCTTTTATGAAAGTCAAATACAAACAATTAACATACTAATCCGGTATCATATAACCAACCATGTTACAAATCTCCAACATTGTTGGACTGAAGTACCTAACTATCTGGTTAAGCAACAAAAAACCTAAAACAGATAATGCAGGCAAAAACATCTATATTACACATCTAACTTCCCAAATTAAAGATAACCTTATTGACTAGCAAATTTCAAGTTGAAGGGAAAAAACAAACACTATGATCATTACAAGCAATTTGAACTCATACAAAAATAACGAGACCAACATATCCAAGAAGATGAAACACATTTAACTTGACATAAAAAAAAGTGAGTTATAGGTTTTAATTACGTTTCTGCTCCAAAAACTAATGGTGCCTTCAACCTAATTAGTAATGGGGAGTCGTTTTTAGCCTCGATTGAGAAGGTCTGTTATGAGTTAGATTCGAATTCCACATTATCATCTGATTCACTCGGGAAAAAGGGAGCCATAAACCGTCGATCGTATCAGCGAATCCAGAAAACAAACACGCGAGCGAGGCCGAATCGAGAATGAGGATCGATTCCACAGCGACAAGCGAAGAGGCCATACCTATCGGACATGGTGGCGATGGTCTTGAAGGCGAGAATGAGGCCGCGATCTGGATTGGAGCCGCGGTTCTGCCAGCGGCCGAGGGAGGAGGAGAGGAAGTCGCCGGAGGCGCCATTGGGCTTGGCGATGACGGTGGAGAGGCCGCCGTCGGCGAGGAGAGGGTTCGTGGGACCGCCGACGCGGACGGGGTCGTTGTCGCCGGACTCGTTGGCGAAGGTCCTCCACTCTGAGGTCTCGTCGATGGAGTGGGACTCCAGCACCAGCCCACACTCCGAGCACACCGTGTCGCCGGCCGAGTGGTCGAACACAACCTCCGTGTTCTTCTTGCAGTCGGAGCAATACGCATCGGACATGATTTGATTTTGAAGAAGAAGAAGAAGAAGAAGAGAAAAGGAATGAAATTGGAGAGTTGTGGGGGTATATATAGAGAGTTTTTAGTTCCAACATTAACCCACAGGGATGTTTCGACCCGACCCGACCCGACCCCCGGTCGATGATCATACCCATCGCATCGCATAGAGTCAGAGACCAACGTCTCTCCTTTTTATTCGGGGCTAACCTAGGGCCGGCTCAATGATTCATAAAGTATTAAACAAAATTTATTTATGAGATATTTTTCCTATATAAAAGTTTATTATTGTAAATTGAGTATTGTTTTGGACATTAGTGACATTCTTTATTCGATCATTTATGACATTTGTACAGGGAAAAAAACAATTTACTATATCTAATTATAAATGTATCACGTTTTGGTGCATTGGCTATTTTCTTAGTACCATAACTATTATTTTGAGACAACAGTTAACATTTTGTTATAACTAACGATCAGAAATGGGTCACTTTGGCACACATGTCACCTAAACTATCTACAATACTTAAATTAACATTGACTGAGAAAAAACAAAAAAAACAAAAGAAAGACAGTGGTTCTTCTCCAACAAATTCACGGGAAGAAGCTGGAGCTCGTCGGCGTTTGCGTTCGGCAGGGCGGTGAGACGGCCGATGTCGGTGGCGAAATGGTTCACGATGTAATGGAAATCAAATCTGGAAGAGTAGAATTGTCATTACAAAAACGAGTCGACGTAACTGGTAAAGACTAAAAGAAAGGACGCCGAGAGGAGGAATGGAGTGCCCTAACCGATCAAGAGCACTTGAAAGTTCAATTCACGATTCCTTCATTTTTAATTCTGTAATTTAATTGTAAATTTTGTGTTTGATTATGGTTTATGACATTTGGGGTTTGGTGCGTTTGGTTTTTGTCACCGATGACTCTACAATAGATTTACTAGGTGTTTTGTGGAGCTTGGTCGCAAATCAGAGGTGAGGCAGGTTCGGTCGCCGTCAAGGTGAGTTCGATTTCTCACTCTTCAACTTCTCACTCTTTACCATGAGAGAGAGAGAGAAAGAGAGAGAGGTCTCAATGACATATTTTTGAAATTTTAAATGTTATTGAGTGGTAGTAGAAGAAGAAGACTCTTTACCGTGAGAGAGAGAGAGAGAGAGAGAGAAAGAGAGAAATGTCTCAATGACATACTTTTGAAATTTTAAATGTTATTGAGTGGTAGTAGAAGAAGAAGAAGAAGAAGAAGAAGAAGAAGAAGACCAGAGTGAGGTCAAAGCTGGAACGAAGAACAAATGTCGGGGATGAGGCGAGTTCATGAATAGTAAATACGCCTCTAACAAGTCCTTAACGTTTTTGGATTGATAAGTTTTGTGTAAAAGCATAAATATTTTTTAAAAAATCACTTTAATTGAAGTACTTCGTTGGGGCGAGTTGCCGAGTTCACTACATTGATCGGTTATACATAACACGACGTATCAGGACTTTAGGAGAGTAGATCTAGTGCAAGTATGATGTCGACTAATGTCAATGTAGTGTATATTGTTGTGAATAATTTTTGAAATTTCAACATTATTTTAACCCTGAAGATTTTAGTTACAAAGGATATTTAAGTATGGGGAAGATGCTTCTGACCAAGGTCGTGGTTGTGGAGATTTTTTAAAGGGTTTTGTATACACGTTCCACGATTTAGAGAATTGATAAATGTATCATATAGAATTTCAAAATTATCATTTAAAATTTCAACATATATCGTTAGTTAGTAGATGTTGTGTTATTCATCAGTTAGATGATAATTCAATCGTAAATTACAAATGTATTATTAAAAATTGATAAATTTATAAGTGTTTATTCAAAAATGTATCGTAATGAGTAGGATAAATTGCAAAAATCCATTGTCAACTATACATCAATTGCAATTTATCGCCATTAACTAAAAATTAAAGTACTTTATCATATTTAACCTTTCTAAAGTTGCATAATAGTTAAACTTAACTAAAAATAATTCTCATTACAAGTCTTGTGAGTAGCATGTGATTTCTACATTTTATAAAATGACAATTCTAACACTTAAGCATAAAATTAAAATTAAAACTTCTTCTTTACTAAGAGTTCAATGATGATCTCCCTCAAACATCGATTGGTTTTGATGACAGTGACTTTGATAAAGACCCATAATAAGACTAAGAGTCTGCTATTCGAGAAATAAATTGTAGCGGGGTTCCTATTCTAATGTGTTGTTTTTGTGTTTCTGATAACTTTTGATTTCAATTACTTATTTATTTTATAGATTTTAGTTTGAATAATAATTTTTACTGAACCATATTTTAATTCAAATTGTTGATGCTCGATAACCTCTCCGGTAGTTTTTTTATGAACAATTTTTTGTTTAATTTCAACTTGTTAATACTATAAGGAGCTCTATACACTCTTTGATCCATATAGGAAGAACATATTGCAATCAAATCCCGTGAATATTGAAAAATTAAGTCTACTCAACATATCTATATTTATTTTTTGAGAAGATATCAATGAAAGAGGAAGGCGAATATCGGCTGGAAGAGAAAGACAAATAGCTTCTTTTTTACGGTATCAATGTGTAATTTTATTTTTATTCTATTAGTTCAAATTTTTTTAGACTTATCACTTTAGTTTTCGAGGGTAAGTTTGATATTCCACTTTTATTTTAACATAATTATTATTGCCGCAACTTAAATAAAGTTGAGAGTGATAAATTGGCTTAATTTTTAGTTAAAGGTGATAAATTACAATTGATGAATAGTTAATATTATTTTTTTTTCGCAATATCCCCTTGTTAGTATTGATAAATATATTATAGGAAGTCATGATACATATGTTCCATAACTTTGATAGTCGGTAAATGTATCAATATATCATTCATCAATTAGATAACATATTAATGGTCAATTTCACACATTAATATAATCTGTTAAACTCAGTGATGTGGGTCTATTCGGATCTAGCATATACTTTTTTTTACTCGCATTTAAGTTGGTTTTGTCATTGAAATGATGATAAGTGCATATGCTTTTGTTCATTTTATTTGTGGTGAATTGCTGCAGGGACGAGTTATATGAGTTTAAGTTGGACTCAGGATGAAGTCGACATTGACAAAAGTCAAGTAAACGAAGCTGAAGAATAGTGTCTCGAGACACTGCCCGGACACTAGGCAGAATGGCTTCCTTAAGGCTGTCACGACCCGGGAGGTGTCATGGTGGAATTTGATGTCATGTGCTGTTTAAAAGAAGAAAAAGAAGGAGAGTCATGTTTGAGCAACAAAATTGCTCTTTAGAAAAAAAAGATTGAACAAAGTGATCTCAAAATGTTTAGCAAACTGCTTGAGGAGGAGTGAAAAGAACTACTCATCACAGCTCTTGATTGTCACCATGTAGTTGATACACAATTTTGCTTCTATATGAATCAGTATCTGCATGGATTAGTACAAAATAAAAAAAACATCATTTATCCATCATGATTGTGATATGAACAACCTTATATATATATATATGACTTCTGTTTCTTACCATCCAAATATTGGTAACAGCTATTGGATGG
>JAYMTP010002845.1:0-18482 GCA_036897365.1 Geranium brycei
GAGGGGGACCGAACTCGTGGTGAGGATCAGGAAGCTGAAGACTGTTCTGGCTAAGATGGCCAAGGAGGTCGAGGTCGAGGTCGTATATGCTCACATGGAGGTGTCACATGATGAGGTGAAGAGGGAGGAGAAGATTGAATGTGCGATGAAAGAGAGGAGGGGCAGAATAATATTAATGATAAATTTATTATATTATTTTAATTAATTAAAAATAAATTAATTTTTAATTTGAACCAGTTCAATTTTGGGTTTTAATTTGAACCGATTTAATGGACTGGGCTGAACCAGAGATTACTCAAATTGAATTGGTTTAACCATGGGTAGTTTAGGTATTTTTGAAATTTCAGAGTTAGATTGTCACAAAAAATTTGTTAAGGTACTAAAAAGAGAGTTCATTAGTTCGAGTATGAAACTGTCATATCGCGATAATGAGGTGTGACAAAGTGTCATTATCCCCTTATATAGTTTATACATATGTAAACCTGGGACAAGGTTTGCCCTTCAAAGACACAAGGGAGACCAGGCATTAGGAAATCAAGCACGATGAGTTTATGCTTTTTTGGAAAAATGGTGGTGGCTATTCACTACGAAGCGTAAGTCATCGTGGAAATCGGTCCTATGTCAATAATACAATGCAAATGGAACTCATTCGATTGGGATCTATCAAAATTCTCATCCCAATTTGCATCAATATTCTCAAGACTTCTTCTGGCTCCTGTATCAGACGGGTTGCCACAATTCAGCAGCTGAAACAGTGCCATTCCTTTATGTGTTGATTCTTTCAGCTACATTAAAAATCCAGAATAGAACTTCCAGGCCTCGACACAGAAACTCACTATTCCCCAACTTTCACTTTCTATTAATAATTTTATTTATCATTTTTGCACTAACCTGCATTGATCAAGGTGCACCGCTTTCCATCATTCTTGGCCAACAATAGTCAAAATTCATCACCTTATAATTAACTACATACACGTACTTAGCTATATAATGTTACAAACAAACAAAATTATGCCTTTGGTGCAGCAGGAGCAGAGATAGTGTCAATATACACAAGTATGTATAATAGAACTTGAAGTAAAGGCAATTTCTTCCCCAACCGACAAGTAGAGTACTACTAGTCAAATACACAAGTATGGCTCCAATTAATACGACATTCAAAATTGATCCAAAAATCTAGGCAAATAGCAGTTTTGAAGGAGGATAAAATGAGACCTGAAGCAACCAGATCTGATGGAGCTTACTGAAGTCGAACAAGGACAATGGCATAAATTTGAGGTCCTACTGTTTTCATAAGAAGTATTTAATTTCATTTCAAGTTTCAAGAAACAAAACGTAAGATTTTGCAACTGAATATGAGAAACAACTATGGACCTTGCTACCTGAATTCATTCGATTCCAGTAACAAACTTCAAAGAACAGACAGATGATATCTATAGCTACTCATTCTTCCGTTCTATTCTCAGTTTTCTGCTGCAAATACAGTTAAGATACATGTATGTATCACTTCTGTACGTATTTGGACATGCCAGATAACAGCAAGTGCACCGTGTAAAGCAAATATGATATCACTTGGATGCAGCAAACAGCCTTTGTGTGTGTGTGTGTGTCTTGCCTCCCAATCCAATCCAACTCCATATGGACTGAACAAGGGATATCTTTCTCTATATGCTCACCTTGGATGGAACTCTGCTCGGGACAGCACAATCATCTTCTGGGTCACAGATTGATTATCTACGACTGCTTCTTGGTCTGCATGCACAGGCATTCATTGAGTTACAAACGAACAAGTATTCTCCAACTTTGCATTCTATTCATCTCAAATCCATGATCAATGTTGTAAAAGTCCCCAACTTGTCCGATTCATTCCCGATTAATCCCCTATAATTCTCGATTATTCCTTTAACTGATTTATTTTCCAATTATCTCTGATGCCCTTATCTTGATCACTCAAAAATATAATTATATTTCTAACTAAAACATTTCCCCACCCAAAGAGGAAGCATAGAACCCACCTTGCTCAAGTACTTTTTGTGAATCTTCAACGCATCATTACAGGCTTTTTTTGCATCCATTTTTGCAGTTATCTCACCCAAAATCTGCATGTTATGAGATGTTACAAGTGTATAAATCACATAAGACACTTGCACACCAAGGGAGAGAGAGAGAGGGAAGAAGAAGGTGTACCGCAACAACATCGTCCAAGCCCCTGGCCTCTTTCAGAAACCGCTTATGCTTTGTCTCAAGAACACTAGCAACAAGAAAAATAGAAAAAGCACTGTGTTGGTCCGTACGTCCAGTTGTCACATTTTTCCGTTCAAATTTCCCATACTGCTTCAGCACCTTGCGCTTTAATTTACTTGAAGACTCCTCAGATACATTACTTGACTCATATGCGGCAAAGATATGCGGGTAGTATTCCATGGCCCATATCAGCTGAAACCAATCTATATTACTGTCATAAAATAAGCTTAACAAAGAAAAGTCAAATTATCATATAGCCTACTTGGATTGGGAAACTTCATACTTACCTCCCAAAGATGCATTGAATTCACAAAGGAAAACTCTCTTCGGAAAAGCACCATCAGCATGCGAAATGCAAACAAATACTCCCCACCATCAAGATCCTCTGTGAATATGAATAATTGACAGATGGGTCACTGTTACTACATCCATGCTGAGTATTCATATGAACATAAAACAGAAAGAAAAGAAGAAAAAAACAGGTAGATGCCTGCCTGCATTTGTTTGTTAAGGCCTTAAGGGAGATAAATAGTGACCCCTTCCCATGTCTCTGGAATAAGGGAACAATTATCCACAAAAGACTCAAACCAGTGGTTTCAGAATAGCAGTATGATTATAATTGTTCTGAGGGTGTTCTTGGTTTCTCTTTCAATCGATAGTTGTTGCAGATTTGAAGGGCAATGGTGTTTGCCAGATCAAGGTACAAATTATTGGTCTGACTATGGTTTCTAAAGAAAAGGTAAAATTATTTTGGCACATGATACATACAAGAGAAGTCTAAATTACATAGCACCAAGCGAAAACAAGATAAACAATACTGCCAAAAATGCACATTGCGTAACAAGGATATTAATGAGTTGAACCAACT
Organism: Geranium brycei; assembly: GCA_036897365.1. Lineage (NCBI taxonomy): Eukaryota > Viridiplantae > Streptophyta > Magnoliopsida > Geraniales > Geraniaceae > Geranium > Geranium brycei. The sequence goes on from JAYMTP010002845.1 coordinate 3,113, forward strand.
CTGCAATCATCCAGTTCAGAAAAGAAGGCTACAGTACAGAATTTCATTTTGGTAAGGAACTATATCATGGAAGTTGCATTCAAATTCTCTAAGCTACATGCAATAGGAAAGAAAAATAGGAATAGTACCTAGATGTTGATGAAGCTTAGGATCAATAGTTTTAATTATAGTAGAGAGTGTACTCAGCTGAGATTGAACCCCCATAGACGTCTCAGTTGTCCTGAAATTCTCTCTCTGTTTATGAAAAAAAAGAGTACAGAAGTATTGGTTATGCGCTCCAAAGAAGGAAAGTATAGGCATGTGTATTATGATACCGCTCAACCTTATAAAGTTAAGTAAAGAGGCAAAATAAGACAAAATTCTAAACTCTTGCCTTTCTCGTCTTTTACACTCTCCATGTATTGCCATTTTTTCGCTGAGTGTACAATGCTCCCTCTTGGGGATCATGCTCACTCTTTTCAATATAATGTTCCTATTGCTGATATGATAAAATGGTGGATATTATCGGTTAAATCGATATATAAGTATAGGATTTTCTCAAGATACAAGCAGAGATCTATTTTCCACAGCTTGACCACTTTCTACTTAATACCTCCTTGGCCCCCGTTACTAGTTCCAAAGCACCGTGAAAGGATCATTTCAGTCAAACCTTGTCCCCTCTTGCAACCTTCCAATGCCAACTCTAATGTGTATTGAAGAATTTATTTTTAGTTTACTGTCTAGTAATGTCAACAATTCCGCATACTCAATTCCATTACATGAGCTCCGGTTTCCGACCCTAATTAGTAATCTAAAAATGTTTCATTTTTGTTGCAGTGAGGATCTGAAATTTCAATTATCATCTAAACTCAATATCTGACACAGAGAGACAAGGGATGGGGATATTCTTCAGTCACCAAAAAGGAAGAAAGTAGTATAGATGGGAAACCAAGTTCACAACCAAGAAAAGTATTTGAACTGATTTGCTATGTCTATGATGAAACAGTTAGTCACTCAACAATATTATTCCATTACTGTGTCATTGAAAGCCTAACTCTAAATCAGCAAACATACTCCAAGTATCTGTCTGACATATGGATTTACTTTATGATAATGATACAAAATATGAAATGGAATCTGTCTATTCAAACATCTTATCAACAATAAACATGCACACATACCAGTCTCCGCATTGCACGCTCAAAACACCAAAAGGCATCTGCTTCATTTTCAATAAGAATCACCATTGGAGAGCATATATCATTCATCCCTGCTTGAGAAAAGAGCTAGATAATACAAACTAGAAGGATGAAGCAAGTAAACTTGGAAAGATAAGAATTCATATAGAGATTGACCTTGAACATAGCCAATATCAATGTCGAACCAAGCGTAAATTGAAAGAACATCCCATAATTTTGCCTCATTAGCTTCTGTCTCATAAAAAACAAGGGCTTGGTCTGTGCGGATAACATCCAAACCTACAAGAAAGATTCCACGCTTAAGCTTTATCTAAAATCAGTAGAAGTTATATTACCCAAGTAAGAAACTGATATTTCGTCTTTCAGAATTAGTAGGCTCTAGATTAGGAGGTGTTAATTTAGTTATAGAGAGCAAACACTTCCCTATAACTATATACAAGAAAGCTAATTATCTATTCAGCAAAAAAGACAATAACTTATATACAGAGAACATACCTATTTGGTGCAAGGTAAGCATCCACTGAAGAACTTTCTTGTCTGAAACAACTCCAGTAACATTGACTACTGAAGAATCTATTGGTTCACCATCTTCGCTAATGCATGGCGTTGAAATGAACCTCCCACTGCCAATCACTGGAACCATAGCTTGACATTCAGCTTTAAATCTTTCATACCTCATCCTGAAAAGATCGATGTCATGTAGAGTAAGTAAGTATATCAGTTAAAGTAAAGTGGAATGGAATGGAAAGGGAAATAATGCAAAAGACAATCATGGTATATGCAGGGTGGTAATGTTGCAAACTTGCAATACTTTCAAAAGAAAAAAAAAAGAATAAAGTAGAAACTTTCTTTTAAATCAATACAAATCAAAGCCATGCGATATTGGGCAACATCAAAGCCCCCTTAGTATCATCCAAAAAATACTTTCAAATCGAAGACAACAAACATAAATGAGAAGCTAGTTTTCAACAGACTGGCTTGTGACAAATAATGAAATAAATCATAACACCTCCTTTCTGTGATTTATAGCAAAGATATAACTTGAAAAATAATTAATTGTAACTTTAAACTATGTGTCTTTCTTTTTCAACTAATCTGGAACGAGAACCACTTGGGGCAGGGGCAGTTTACTTCTTAAAGCACAGCTTGGAGTGGGTAAAAAATACATAAAGAAGAAGACCAAAAACAGATGGTAGTTTCCTGGAACACATTAATTGATTTGCCATGATCTCATGCTTATTTCCAATCTGACAGAAGAGTTACCTCCTGCTTTGCCTGATTTGAATCCGTTCGTCAAATGTACTGTTAGGATCATAGCAGCCCAATAAAAATTCCCAAACAACCCCTTTGATCGAAGGATGGACACCCTGAATTAAGTACCAAATGATTAGGTAATTAATACTTCATTTATACTAATAAATATATGTTTTAGGATGGGAAAGAAGAATGCAATAGATTTAGTAGTTACCATCGGAACAGCAAGTCATATAAAAACCAAGTTATTTTGTGATTAAGGAAGAAATCTCTACTCATCTCACAGGCTTCTATTAAAGTTCTTTACTAGTGGGTGCAAACTATAAAGTATATACTGCTTCTAAATTCCAAAAGGTAAAGTTCCACTGAAGTAGCTGGATAAAAGCTTTATAAGCTTGAAGAAACCACTGAAGTTTTAATAGAAGTGTCATTTTGCTGAATAGAAGAGCCACTTTGCATCATGCACCTCTAGATATTTTTGTCCCTTAAGATTTTGATTGGGCAAGCATAGCAGTCAGATTTACAACTAATTTAGCTTACATAATATATACATTTTACTGATAAATGCAGATTTAAGCATGAGGGTGAAAGAAGCCTACCCCTCTCTGAATACGCCGGAGCACTTTTGCTATATCTAAATGACCATCTTCAGAAAACGCAGCATGCCACCTTCTTGCACTGAGAGTTTGTCCGGCCTGTGCAAATTCATAGAAATTAGATGCATATGGCAGTGCATTTGAAGAGCCTGGTGATACTGAAGTGCAAAGGAATATCAAACTCGCCATTCCCTTTTCTTTTTCTTTTTAGTGCTACTGTATAGAAAATGGAAATGTAGCAAAACTTATGAGTGAAGTGGTAGAGACCTCGTGTAATAGGCATCACGTCGTTGATTCCAGTTCCCATACTAGCTGTATTACTATATAAATTATTACTAATAACAAAAAACATGTGTTTGTCCCAATTACCAAAATGTCTATGAAGAAGACTACAAGAAACTTCAAAACTTTTTCAACATTTTGATGAGTTTTAAATATATCATAGAAATTAACAAACCCAAATGAAAATCATACCCTGGGCCTGAAGCGATTCTTAGGGACATCAGCTTCCAATTCCGGTCTGATTGGATAAAATGCAGTCAAATCCTCTGTCCCGGAAAAGCTCCGCCCAAAACAAGCTGTCAATTCCTCTCAATCAATCACTCTCTAATTCATAGTCCAACAATCATATACATATATAATGAACAAGCCCGCACCACCAATCATGTATTGAAACAAATTTCAAGCAAAGAACAGCGCGTAATTCATTATTTGTTACCTTAAGTACATACCCATTAAATGTAAATCTTGAGGGTTGAGAGCTAATAAGTGCCTTTAACAAACCCCGGAAAGCACGGGCCGATACTGAATCTCATAGAAACACAAACTTTTCCCAGAATTACCAATAACCCATTAACACTTTTGTAGTCTCAATAGAATTACAGCGTACATATATGCAGAGAAATGAAATGGGTTGGTACCTTGATTGGAACATTGGTTTTCAGATGAGGAATTTTGCCACGGAGAATCCAAAAAATTGAGAAAATGGAAGCGAAGATACTGCTTGAATTCGAACCGAATGGGACGATGTGGAGTTGTTAAAGACAGCGGGACAAAAATATCACATCAAATAATGGAATAATTATAGGAAAACTCTATTTACCTCCCTTGTATTTTGCACAAATTTTATTCAATTCCTTCGCAAAATAAAGTTGTTCGGTGGAATTTTTGAAGTTTACTAACGTTTCAGTCAGCCCCAACGATGTTAACTTTTGATCATGTGACTATCACGTGTGTGTTCATTTTTGTAAAAATAGCATAAATGCCCTTCTATTCTCTCTTGTATTGTATCAAATAACCCAAATCTCATTCATTCATCTTCCACAAATGGGTAGACCACCAAAGAGTAATCGAGCTCCCCAGCGACTGATTGCTCATCACCTCTGTCGAGCACAACACTCCGTTGAGCATATGCATATATGATGATGACCACTCCAAGAGAATGATGAGGAAGAGGAATGTTGGGTGGAGCCGAGCCAAGAGAGTGAAGAAGTCAACCACGATATTGACATGGGTAGTTCAGTAAGGGAGCCCATGGTTGACAAAAAACGTGGGCTCCACCTCTATTCCAATTTTATGATAATCCTTGATTCCATTGTGATTTTGAGGAGTTCATGCATATTGAGGACTTGAATCCTCCCATAGAGAATTTTGTTGATGAACCCATTTTAGAACCTCTCCTAACGGAAAGAGTTATTTTTTAAGATATTCCGGTGCCGGAAAATTGTAAATATGCATTCATTGATGTTAGATTATATTATTATTAGGTTAAGGCCCATTAGGGTTAGCCCATTAATTAGAGTTTTCTTATTGTATTATGTATTAAAGTTTCTTTATTCTATAGGTATTAGGATTTCCTATTTAGTTTGGTTTGAATCCTATATAAAGGGTCATCCCCTATTGTATCAAGAATCATCAAGAATAATAAGAATAATATCAAAGTTATCATGGTATCAGAGTAGGTTTAGTTCTTGGTCAAGGCTTCCGCTGAATTCGAGTTCCACCCACTCGTCAATGACGAGTGGGTAGGGCAATCAAGAAATTGTTCGACATCAAAGGTTCAACGTTCAAGATTCGAGGTTCGATGTTCAAGAGGCAAAAAAAAAATTGAAATTACTGTTCATCACGGGTACTGTTCACACAAAAAAAAAAGAAGAAAAGAAAAAAAAAAGTTTTTCAAAAGTTTTCAAACCTCGTCTTTATCCATTAGTTCTGGCCCAAGCGCCCCCACTCAAGGTTTTCAAAGCTCGTGTTCATCCATTAGTTCTGCCCTAAGCGCCCCCACTCAAGGTATTTAAAGCTATACCGTAATTCGGAAATCGGCACGTGTACATCCCCGTAATCCAGAAGATGATCCCGTAATTCGGAAATTGGCACGTGAATATCCTCGTAATCCGGGAAAGCTATCAAAGAAGATATTGCATCCACCAGTCCTGGCCAATGCGCCCCCACTCAAAGATTATCAAAGTTCGTCTGCATCCACCAGTCCTGGCCAATGCGCCCCCACTCAAAGGTTATCAAAGTTCGTCTGCATCCACCAGTCCTGGCCAGTGCGCCCCCACTCAAAGAAATCGAAGTGTTCAAAGAATCCACCAGTCATGGCCAGTGCGCCCCCACTCAAAGAAATCAAAGTGTTCAAAGAAATCAAAGAGTTCAAAGGAACCTAACGATCAAAGTGTTCAAGTTCAAACTCAATTCGATTTATACTGTATTGAGTTTGAGGGAGACTGTTAGATTATATTATTATTAGGTTAAGACCCATTAGGGTTAGCCCATTAATTAGAGTTTCCTTATTGTATTATGTATTAGAGTTTCCTTATTCTATAGGTATTAGGGTTTTCTATTTAGTTTGATTTGGATCCTATATAAAGGGTCATCCCCTATTGTATCAAGAATCATCAAGAATAATAAGAATAATATCAAAGTTATCAATTGATAATGATTTATCTATGCCTATATTTGTTTCTAATACATTGCCTTTGGAGCATGAAAGGTACATCTTGGAAAAATTAGGAGAGAGGAAGGAAGCAAGAGGTAAAAGAATTGGGACCCATCTTGGTGCTCCCGTTTGAAGAGCTCCCATTGGAGGAGAAGGAAAGAGTGAAAGGAAATGAGCTAACGGAGGCTTATAATCACATTGATATCATTCATTCCCTCTTTACTTCATATCCTATTTTTATGCATTTTAATTGTGACCTTGTGGAGGGCAAGTGTATATTGGCACTTGAAAATTTTGGTGCCTCTATGCACAAATATTACCACTTGCCCTATAAAGATAAAGATTTTGAGAAGTCTAACTTCCATGTGCTTAATTTGATTACGTCTTCCGCTTACCTAGAGAAGATGTGGAGTGACTTTGTGGTGATTGTTGTTGGCGGGGGAAAAGCTTTTCCTTCGGTGGTTGAGCCTTGAATGAGGCTCCTCCCGTTGAGTTAAAGACATTAAAGAAATGCATTATTAGGAGGCACCCCAAATTTTAGTTCTTGTGTGAATATTTAGGTTTGAATTTTAAATATTTTGTTTCAATTGATTAGTAATGATATATTCATGCGCTCGAGACCAAGGTAGACAACGTTCACACTCTTATTTGCAATACTTGTCTATTTTTAAGTTTGTTTATAGTTTTTGTAAATAGTTGTATAGGCTAATGATTTTCGTTTTGTAGTTGTATAGTTAACATGAGTAATTGTTACTAACTTAGCGTTGTATTTTGCGAGTCATCACTCTTCTGCGAAAATGGGAAATCGAGATGGAGCAAGAAAAGAGAGCAAAGAAAGAGATACATCAAGATAGGAGACAAAAGGTCACTTGGCCCGAGTACTACGCTTCCTTTACTTATGTTTTCCATATTTCGGTAGTCTTGGTCGCATTTCATTGCATATATTCATGATTGAAAACCTTTGTGAATATTTTTCTAACATGAAATGAGTTTCATACAATTGTTATGCTTTGTATGAGCATGCAAACTTGGAGTTAATTACTTGAAGCAAAGTTGTTTGATCTTAGAAAGAGAAAAAGGAAAGTCATTTATTTATGGATAGTTTTATTTGTTGAGTCTTACTTTTAGTATTATAGTTTAGGATTTGGTTGAATCTTAAGTGTGATGTGTATACGAGATATACATAACATTTGTGTTTTGCCTTTTTAGTGTGCTTAGGCCCATCAAGCTAGTTTTGTACGGTTGCTAATTTTTTGAGTCGTGTATGTTTTATTTTTTTTGCTTTGGTCTTTTGCATGTAAGATCGAGTCTACTAGCATCTTGCATTTTCATATTCGTGGGCATTCCGTTCTGATAAGTCCTCAGGAGGCCTCGAACTCCTCCTATTGGGTTTATCGCAGGGTTCAATTCGAGGGACTATCTATTTTTAAATTCATAGATTTGCCTCCTTTTCTTTTGTTTGTTTTTTGTTTTATTTTCTCGAGACGAGAAAAGGTTAAGTGTGGGGTTGTTGACAAGCGAGAATTTCTTGAATTCCCGCGAATTAAATCTCTGCATTTAATCCTATTTTCGTCCCGTTTTCTAGTCATTTTATGTCTTTTTATACCATACATGTTTCACGGGGCGTTGAGTGGCTTTTCAGGTCAAAATGGAGCAAAACGGAACGAGTCGGGAAGTCACTGGAAAGAGTGTCACCCAGGACTGTCGGTCAACCTCTTGACCAACAGTACAGACCGACGAGAACAATGAGCGATTCAAAGCACTTGCTGGAAAAAGTGTCGGTCAACGCCGACACCGCCACTAATGACCGTCATTGCGTGCAGATTCGCGATTTCTGCTGACTTTTGACGTTTTTGCCCTCCAATTTCATTGGGTTTGTATAAATAAAACATTTTTGGGTTTTAGCAGGGGGTAGTTGATACTTTAAGGAAAAGAGAGAGACTTTGGTAGTGAGTGTGGGATTTTGGAGCTTGGAGAGTGATTCCACGAAAATTCTTGGCGTCCCGATCATTTCCCCAAGTTTATCATTTCTTGACACATTTGATATTTGCCTAATTTTGCTTGCTAGTCTTGTTGTTTGTATTGCATGAGATTTTAGTTCAAAAGTTTTCAAAACACTCAACTTAATCGCTAGAACCCGGCTCAAAGTCTAGGTAACTACACACTTAGTGCCCTCTAGCTTTGCTTCTTTGTGGGATTTGATAACTCGGGCGTAAGAACGCTAATTATTACTTGACGGCCGGTGCACTTGCCGTGCATACAGGAGTTGAGAAATCACGTAAGAGATTTTCTCCCGTCCGGTGTAGCACTAGTGCATACAATCAACATCAATATCTATACTAAAATTTTAATAATTATTTTTTGATAGTGTATTTTATTTCAATTGTAATTTCTCTATCTTGAAAATTTGACGTCACACAACTAGCGTATGGTCTTAAACAATAACTTTTCACCAACTTTAATGAACAATAGAGTAAATTATAGGGGTATATCATAAACATGCATTGAAGTACACATCATTATCACAAGCATGAACTGAAGTATGGTTTGCTTTTCTATGGTGACTGAACTTTGGTTTTGTCTCAAGTTACTAAATGGTGCTAACTGACGTTGGGAAAAGACTAAACACCCCTCTTTAATTTTTAAATTTTCAAACTCATGTCATGACTATGTAAGTCTACTTATATCATGAAGTGTAGATGTGGTTAATTAAATGTATAGACTACACTACAACGGTGTTCCTCATCAACATTCAGCCCACAGATTTATGTTATTTGTAAAATTGACACATGTTTGAACGATCATATCAATTTATGGTTGGTATTTACTCAATTAATAAAGGTAATTTAAATTTAATTCAATCTGAATTAAAATCGTGGGAAGCATTCTCATGCAGTACAAGAAAACTGCGCGTGGTTTTAAAATGTCCAATAAATTCACCAACATGGATCACATTCATTCGTCCCTCGGAAAAGAGAGACAAAAAGCATATATATATAGAGCACAATTCAACTTTCCTCATTTGGCTTCTGCCTCGCGCGACAAGGAAATGGCCACGTTCAAGGTCTCGCGGGTTGATTTTGCGCCTATGGATTTGGCTGTTGATTGATAATTTTGGGTATTGATTTTGAAAATTGGGAGCATTCAATTGATTGGGTGGATTAGAAAAGAGTTCATAGTGGACGAAGGAGAGGAAAGAAAAAGTGAAGAGAGAATAGATGGATTGGAGATGGGCGTGAGTTTGAACATTTAAAAACAATTGAGGGGAAATATAATCGTTTTACGATGAATTAAAATAAAAATTAATGGAACTCTAATTGAATGAGCTGTGTGTGATAAAAATAAAGTTCATTTACTGGGGGATAGCAAACCTAACTTCAGTGCATATTGATGTTGTGTAGTAGAGTGTATGTTTGTGATATTATCCCTAAATTATATCAAACCAAAGTTTGGGTAGTCACGTAATATATTTTAGGAAAAACATCATGTAATTATCTTTAAAATTAGGTGATTTGCACTTGAGTACACTTAAATTTTTTTTCACTTCAGGGATATCTTAAAATTGCAAATTTCTCACACTCGGTATATATATTAATTTTCCGTTAAATTTTGATATTAAAAAAACTAAAATACCCCTCGATATGTTTTAAATTTGCAAAACGTATAACCCGTCTCTCCTTCCCGCCTCTTCTCTCTGCCAAGATGAGTAGGATCAAGTAAGCATTAGTCCTGACTTCGGAAGTCGTCGTCGTCATCCAATAACCCCAACCATAATGTGAGCAATTTTATTTCTTCCTTTGTTGTCGGTACATGCAAGATACCTTGAATCTCTTTCTCTCTCTCTCTTCATTTTTACTAGCGTTGACTATATGGCTACTCTAGTTGCAGAGTAGAGAACTTTATTGAAGAAACTCCTAGTCCATTATTCGAGCAATATATTCCTCTATTTCTTATCTTTCCCGTATACACTAGCAAATTTTAAACTTTTCACCATAATCATATGATTTCAAGCTACATTTCATAAAACCCAAAAACCACAACATTCAATTTGTCACCATTATTGTTCATTAGGTTAATTACACTTTGTCCATGTTAAAGTGCCGTGTTTTACACTTTACTACAGCTATAATAAAAATTTTACTTTAAGGTCAGCTAATTGCGTTTTTTACACTTTGCTCTAACATCGTTAGAATTTGGATGGAAAACCTAGTTTCTTTCAAAAAAGACAAAAATGTCCTTGAATTGATTTGTAATCAATTTAGCTTTGTTTGACTTGGACCAGAAATAAACCAAAATTGATTTTGATATAGGAAATTGGACCGGTTCGATCAATCCATCTTCTTCCTCTTCGACGATTCTCTCTGGCGTGTCTCCGGCAAGCTCAGCACGGTGACCCAACTAAAATTATATTAATGATTAGTAATAATAATATAAATAATTAATTATTAATAACATATTGACACTTTCAAATGTCATAACTCTCTCATACGAGCTCTGTTCGAATCGAAGAGAATCGGAAGCTCAACAACTTTGAAAAAAGAGTTTTTGTCTATATATTATTATTATTAATTAATAATATAAGTTTTTAATAATTAGATTCAGATGACATTAATAACTATAAGTAACGGTGTTAGAGCAAAGTGTAAAAAACGCAATTAGCTAACCTTAAAGTAAACTTTCTATTACAATTGTAATAAAGTGTAAAACACGTCACTTTAGTGCAGGTAAAATGTAATTAACCTTTGTTCCCTTACTCACTCACTACAAAATCTTAAACCATTCATTGACTCTCCACCTAACCTGACAACAGTTCTTAAAACTTGAGCTCGAAGCTTGAGCCCCCCATCTTCTTTGATCTCTCCATCCCAACTCCATTAGCCGCTCAAAAAATCGTTGTCATTCTTAGAAACCCTATGAGTGTCGATGAGTGTCTCCTCCTCAGACAACAACACTCTTCCAAATTTGGTGAACTAGAGTATAATTGAAGATGTATAATTGAAAAGATAAGTTATAGAAAGCCCAATACTAGTTTGCACAGCCCAATAAGGCCAAGCATAATAATAGATGGAATTTTGAGATCCTTGTAAACTCAAACCCTAACTTTAGCTTCACCTCCAGTTCCACCCTCAGCTTCAACTCACTCAGATCAGATCAGATACCTAAAATGGTAAGCCGCCCTTACCTACACGAAGGCCCATTACTCTTATCTTCTTTTATGTTTTGCTTTTAATTGTGTACGTTTATGCAGCCATTCAAGAGGTACGTTGAGATTGGAAGGGTTGCTCTCGTAAACTACGGCAAGGATTATGGAAGGCTCGTCGTCATCGTCGATGTCATCGATCAGAACAGGGTACCCTCTGTTTTCATTTTTTCTTCTTATTAAGATTTTGTTTTTTATTTACATTTGTATTGTGGCCAATGAAAATTATCTTCTGATTATGTTTGCTGATCTAAGTTTACTTGCATTAGGCATTTGATAGCCCTGTTTTTGCTTTAGTTTATAGTTTATGTATCGTGTCATTTAATGTATTAGTACAAGGATTCATGAATCTTCTGGTTCAACAATCTTATGACATTTGGCTCTGGAACTTGACAGGCTCTTGTTGATGCTCCTGATATGGTTCGGAGCCAAATGAATTTCAAGAGACTTTCACTCACTGATATCAAAATCGATATCAAGAGGGTTCCAAAGAAGAAAACTCTGATTGAAGCTATGGAGGCTGCTGGTAAGTGCAAGTTTCTTTCTCCTCCTTTTTGTTTTTGGTGGTTGTACATTCTCTTATCACATGTTTGGCACATATACTTCACTGGTAGATGTGAAAAACAAATGGGAGAGCAGTTCGTGGGGCAGGAAGCTGATTGTGCAGAAGCGAAGGGCTGCACTTAATGATTTTGATAGGTTCAAGTTGATGTTGGCAAAGATCAAGGTTAGCTGTGGTTCCCCCTTGTATGATTTATTTCCTTTTTGATCTGATCCTTGCTCGCCTGTAATTACATTCACATGTTAGAGTTATAATTTCTCCAAATAAATTTGGTTTGATTTTTTTATAGCACAATAGCGTTTTAATATGGTGCTTGTTTTATTTTGCAGAGGGGAGGACTCATCCGACAGGAGCTTGCGAAACTTAAGAAGGAGAGTGCAGCATAAATCTCTCTTTTTGAGTTATCAATTTTGCTTTAGTTTTGTTCTGAACATGCTATTTGATACTTGGTATTTAGTTTGTTTCAGATTATTTAATGATCAATAGCAAAAACCAAGTACTATGATGTTTCTTTGTTTAAATTTGTAATGGCTGGTGGTTAGACTGACTGACTTTGGGTTTATATTTACAGTCATAACATGCTTTCTCGTTTTTTTTTATATTAATGTTGTCCCTAGAAATTTATCATATAATACTTGCTATTGGTTTCCATTGTACTTTTAATAGCTTAGAAACTGACACTGCTTTTTATGAGAGAGGCTAACATGTAACTGAAGCTTTTAGTCAAATTGTAAGGTTGTGTCTGGTGCTGAAGAACTTTTTGAGTGTGTATTATGTTTTATCCCAGGGTGAGTTCTGTGTCACTACCTTATATTTAATATGATGCAACACCTAAAACCATAAATTCTAGAGATAATGACACTTTGTTACACCTAACTGTCTTGAAATGACACTTAATACCTTAACTATTTTTTTTTTTTTTTTTAGTATCTTGACAATTTTTTGTGACAACCTTGAACTGGTTCAATTTGGTTTAAAAACTCAAAATTGAATCGGTTCAATTTATTACAAAAAATTAAAATTAAAATTTGTGAAATTACATTGTTGTCCTCATCTTCAACCTCTCGCTCCTCTCTCGCCTATCTCCCTCTTCTTTGCAACTGAGTAACAATGTAGAACCACTATTATAATTATAGCAACCGAACAACAGTGTAGAGCCACCATTATAATTGTAGAATACCTTCAATTATTGCCAATAAAAAAAATTGAAGAAGAGGACAACAATGTAATTTCACCAATATTAATTTTAAATTTTTGTAATTAAATTGAACCGGTTTAATTTTGAGTTTTTAAACCAAATTGAACCAATTCAATTATGATTCCTTAATTCAGAGGCATTTTAGGCATTTTATATGTAGATTGTCACAAAAAAATGTCAGGATACTAAAATGTCAGCATTTTATAGGCATTTTAGGCATTTTGCAATAGTTAAGTGTAACAAAATGTCATTATCCCAAAATTCTATTATTTCCTCTCTACACCTCCATCCACATCCACGTGCTCTCTTTTGCATAAGCTTTCCCTTAAATCTTGGATTTCTTTCCTTTATATTTACCTCTGTTTGAGCTCTTTGTCTTATGTTTCTCGCCCATCTCTCTTTCCATTTTTGGGATTCACGGTTCTAACTTATGGGTTTGTTTCTTATTTACATTGGTTTTGTGATCTTTATTCTTTTAGGTTTTTTGTGTTCTAATTTTTAGTTGTTTATGATTATGGTGTTTTGGGATTAATGCTTCTACTTCTACTAGTCTTAGTTTTATTTTGGGTAAGTTGCAAAAGTGTTTGTGAACTTATCATAAGTAACAATCACATACAAACCAGTTTAAAATGTCCAAACTCGTTGAGAGACGCTCATCTCGCGAGATTAAAACACAGTTTGGACGTTTTGGGCAACACGTTGAGAGTCGTTCATCTCGCGAGATGAGGGACAGTCCCATATGAGCGGTTATAAGTGAGTTTGGACGTTTGGGCTGATTTGTACTGGAGTGTATCCCTTTTTTTGTAAATAGTGTACATTCGCCCAAAAAATCCGTAAATGTCCTTTCAATCATAATTTTTTTAGAAGAGATAAACTCACATAAAAACACCTAGAATTAATTGATTCTCACTTAACATCACCTACAACTTTTTTTCTGAGCGCAGCTCTCTTAAAATTGCATTTTTCTCACTTAACCATTTTCTGTTAAAAATCGATTTTTTATATTTACAATTTCATTGAAAAGACCAAAATACCCTCCAATGTATTTTAAATTTCCATACTCTCTCTCTACCATTCTGACTTACAAATAGTGTTTGATTACACCAATCTAATATTTTAAATCAGAAAAAAAAGTATTAAGCAAAAAATAAATCCTAAAACACTAGACAACAAATAAATTTAATACCAGTTCTAACTAGACAATCCTTCTTTTAAGTTGAGAAAATGTTAAATTTCTCAAAACCCATCAACAATCAACATACATACAGAGAATAAAAACAAATATTTGATATTGGAAGTGATTACAACAATCCTTTTCACTGTTGGTTTTTTTATTGGAACTGTAGCTCCAATATTGTTGAAATCAAATGTTTGAGATTGATTTCCGGGAGGAGGAGAGACATAGAGCGGTGGTTGGGAGGTTTTTGGATCTGAGCTCGTCGGCGGACAGAAAGTGATGAGGAAGATTTCATGTTTGGTCCAAATGGCTCACTCCATCCAATCTCTACGAAACCCCTAAGTTCAATCTTCAAGATTGGTCCTTAGGGAGCCGCTGGAAGAAAAAAATGTATAGTTATATGAGAACCAGTTAATTCTAGGTGTAATTATCTGAGGTTATCCTCATTTTAAATTAAAAGAAAAATATTTTTTCAACTTAAGTTGGTCGGTTTTTCCTTCTTTCGCACGTCATCAATTTTGTAAGCTTTATTTTTTTTTAATTACAAAAATATTCTCGCGCACACCATTAGAATTAAAAGCAAAACCGACGAGCTTAAGTTGTAAAACATTTATACTTTTATTTAATAATAATAATTGTAAGGGAATTTTTGTTATTTTGAACAAATATATATATTTTACAAGAAAGAGTAAATCCGCGGTCATGGTTCACAAAAATAAAAGTTTACAACCACTTTTCCAAAATCTTATTGTAATTGTCACGGTGTTTTGATTATTTTTTATAGTTGTAATTGCTTTCTTCTTCTATATGTATTCTCATCTGTCTAACTTGTGAAGATAAATAAAGGAATAAAAAAATTACATAAAAACCAAATGAAAATAAAAGGTTCTACATTTTCACATTGACAACATATACAAAAATAATAATAAAGATATTTAAATTTAGTATTCAAAAAAATTAATTAATTTAATAAGAATCAAATGTATTCTTAAAAGGGAAAAATATATTTTTGTGCACCTAAATATACACTTTTCACACTTTCATACCACACTTTTTTTTTCTTTTTTTCAGTACCTTGAATTATATTTTTGGACAATCTACTCCTAAAATACTAAAAATACCTAAATTACTGGTGCAACAGAAGGGTGTTTCGAAACGAAGCAAGGATAAACCGTAACTTTAGGGATAAAATGAGATTTAATCCAAATAACTCAAATTGATAATAATGATAATAATAATCTCTACACAAGCTAAGACTTATATAGGA
>JAYMTP010002846.1:0-18481 GCA_036897365.1 Geranium brycei
GAAAACAGAATTAGTAGTATTTTTTCGTATCTGAAACAAATGAGCAAGACTCACTATTTATAGAAACGAAATTAAAGAATAATCAATTAATTCAAATAAGACATTTATGACACCCCCCAAGAGTAACCACAAAGTATTAAATTCCAATTTAATACACACTCTTGTAACCACAATGTATTAATGATCAAATTAATACAAGAATCTGATTTTGAAATAATTAATTAAAGAAATAAAAATGTTTTTGTCCAATAATAAAGGAAGTGGATCAACCAAATGGACCAATGGGCTTGACACAACCAAGGCCCAAAGCCATTTATCCAACAATAAGTTACAGATTCCCTTTGCAAAGTCAGAGTAAGTCACATCAAACACAACCCAGTGTTCACCTCCCAATCCCACTCCCCGTGTCATCTCATCCACTTAGCTGTCTCAGGTGCCATAAGTAATTGTTGTAGACTGAACTTCAATGAGAAGTACCACAATGTCTTCCTTGCCATAAGTGAACTTCCAATTTTTTTCTTCGTACCGACTATCTCTACAAACGTGACATTCAGTGTCTTCTGAGTCCTCTCCGTAGTATAAAATGCAATCGTAATAATAGACATCGTATTTCATCTATGTCATTTTTCGCCTTGAATCTATGCTTTTTAACTGTTTAGTTTGACACATAATCATTAGCTTGTAGGAATGTCCTGGAAAAGTCCTACGTTACTTTCAAATGTCGTGTTTGTCATTCTAATCTTCTGTTTGATGGACACAATTCTTAACAGTGTCACCAACGTTTGTGTTAACATTATTTTTATACAAGGGGGTTTGCAGCCCCGTCATCAATTGCTTGTATTTTGACATAATTACTCTAATGACCAACTCCTCGACTCCGTCCAACACATCCTATTCGTCGTTTGTTTGAACTCGTACATCTTGGAATGGATTTACAACATCTACGAACTGCTCTACAAGATCAACGGTGGGACTCATAGGTGGAAAATAATGTGTACTACACCCAGGGCCGACCCAATCTATATTAAGGCCTAAAGCAAAAGAAAAAAAATGAGCCTTTTTTCATATAAAATTTAATGAATGTTTGAAAAAAAAATTCTTGAAGGAAGTTACATGTTAAGATGTTTATTATGGCTCAATTGCTAAAAAAATTGTTTAGTTTAAACTCAATCGGGCTCGAACGAGTATAACCAAGTTAAATTCAAGTTCGACTTGAAAAAAATATAGATACATCTGAATTCGACTAGTTTATTTGACTCATTTAGTTTTAATTACAAGTGATAAAAATTAGAGTTTAATAGTAACCAACATCTATAATATATGAATTTCACGAAAATTTAGTACTTATGTACATAAAATATGTATTTCAAACAGGTGTATACATTTTTATTGTAAATTGTTAGATTATACACATATTTGTTGATATATATTAATTAATATGTGTATAATCTAACACGCCCACGTAGTTGAAGCATGAACTAGCTGAATATTGAGACTGGAGCGAAAATATATAAATATTTATATATTTAAATATGTGTATAATCTAACACAAATATTGTAAATTTTAAATATATAAATACATAGATTATATTTATATTTTAAGAGTTTAGAAATTATTAATTTAAAGAAAAATATGGCCTTAATTTATTTTGTGCCTTAAGTATTTACTTATTTTGTTGTGGTATAGGACCGCCCCTAACTACACCCATCACTCCCATCCTTATTGCTACTATTCTCGATTTCTCCGGTTTTTTCATGTTCGGTTTGTATCGTATATGATCTTAAGAACTTTTTTTTAATGTAAATGAGTACAAATGGTCTTCATATCTTGTACACGAATATTACAATATTGCACGCGTGCACACATGAATCGATCTGGATCATAAAGCTTTGCGTTTTTTTCTCGTAAATTTCATGAAGCTAGACAACTCTATCATGTATGCTTCTAACATTCGATCTAATCCATGATCGATCTATTTCTTAATTATATACGTCTACAACAGTGACGGAATACAAACCACATGATTAACAATATGCCCAAATTAATTATAATACTCTATGATACGAAAAATGACTACACATTATAGGACATTAACCTACATATGATACAAAATATAATAAACAAGAAAAATTAAATTTATATCTTATAATCGGTGAATGTGGTACGATTCTCTGGTCGCATACAAATTTATCTTGCTTTGTAGCCTCCAAAAATATTTGATCACTCAAAATCTTTTCCCGCACAAATTTCTCTCAATAAAACTCTCATTAACAAAAAAATGTACAACATAAGCTTGTTTATAAGTTTCAGAATGTGTTAAGGGCAGCGGTGGACCGTGGACATATACTAAGTGTGTTGTTATTAAGCTTACTAGCGGTGAACGTTGTGCATGTGTGCCGACCTTAACAACGGTTCGACCAACGATAATAAAACAACCATTACGCAAAGGTCGGTCAATTGTGATCAAACTATACCAGCAGGAGGTGTAGGTGTGTCTGCCGTCCCTAAGATTTTACCAGCGACAGATGTAGTTAACGTGCGCCACTTATATGACGAAAGGGTGTAGTGACCCAATCTTTGATGTAAGTAAAATTAAGGCCAAAATCTCATCCAAAAATTTGTTACTATATTATAATCTTGACGTCAAATATAAGAGAAGCATAGTTGAATTTATAGAGGATATGATAAGTGTACACACGTTAAAATTTAAAATTTTATTTATTTGGAGGTATTGATATATAAACTTGTAAGAGTTGAGGATAGATAACTAGACTTGAAAAAAGTAGTGAAGGAGATTTGAGAGTAATTCATTAAGTTTAAGCATCAAACATTTATTGAGAACTTTTAACACGAGAGAAGAAGATAAACAGACTTCAAGAATAAGAGATTTTAAGATTTGAAAATAATAACCGCAAATGACATTTTAGTAGACTGAAGTATCAACGATTTTCACGTAACTTTAATTTTAGCCTGTGTGGTGCCATAATTATTTTTTTTCACTTTAATAAACTCCGTTAAAATTTTGGCATACTCCGTTAGTATTTTAAGAAAAATGACTCAAATGCACCTCATAAAAATCAAAAAAATAATTAAATAATGATAAAGGACAATTGAACCTCCAATTTGAAATTAAATTAAAGGGCATAATTTTCTTTCCATAAACCGAATATTTGAAAATTTTAAAAAAAAATTAAAAAAGAAAATAAAGGGAAACCATCGAGAGCTTCTGGAGATGCCATGTTTTCTGGCGAGCGAGGCTCTCCAACTATGGAACCGACGAGGGTAGGCTCCTGACGATAGAGACGACCACCGTCGAGGCCTTTGGTTTCTTCTCGGTGAAGCGCAACCCAGAAGACCCATGTGGGCTCTCGTCTTTGAGCGTCCGTGCGACCCATTTTGGTCTGGGGGTCTTCAGATCTAAGCCTGTCGGCGAGGCGGGCCCTAGATCTCCAGTGAGGTGAGGGAGAGAGTAGGAGAAACTCTCGAAGAGGAGATGACGGCAAC
Source organism: Geranium brycei (assembly GCA_036897365.1). Lineage (NCBI taxonomy): Eukaryota > Viridiplantae > Streptophyta > Magnoliopsida > Geraniales > Geraniaceae > Geranium > Geranium brycei. Next base: position 3,506 of record JAYMTP010002846.1, read on the forward strand.
GTGTTCGGGATCAGATCCGTTGAGTCGTCTTCTCCGATTGTGAAATTGATGATCAAAGCGAGTCGAGAGGTCGATTAGAAGCGCTGACGGATCAGAGAGATAGAGGAGCCAGATCCATAAATGGGTCGATTGATTGATGTGTCTAGACTCTAGAGAGAGAGAGAGAGATCGACGATGTTGCTCGGATTCATGCGAGGAAGAGGCGAGGCGGAGGAGATTTTTGGCGAGGGTCGTGTGATTTTCTTTCATTTTTTAAATTTAAATTATTTTAATAAAATTTAATAATATATTTTTAATTATTAATACAAACCTTAATTAATAAATTAGTATTAATTGTCAATTCTTTAGTTATTAATTAATAAATATTTATTAGGGTTAGAGTTAAGATGAGAGTATTAATTTTGAAAATTTGAAAGATATTGAAGGGCATTTTTGTCTTTTCAATAAAACAGATGTGGCCAGAATTTACTTGACTCTAGTTTTTTTTTATAGAAAATTTAAGAATAATCTATTAAATTTATATACAAGAAGACATGTATTGAGAATTTCCCTAGAGGAGAGTTGAAAATATGGAGGATTTGATAAGATTAATATTGGAGGATAAAAGAAATTTGTCGGTATAGTTTTAGAGGACCTACGTGTTATGATTTTCTCTAACATATATTATTTTTGTATTCACAAAATTTAAATGCGAGAGTTTATTTTTTAACAGAAAAAATCAAGCTCATATTACAAAGTGGTAATAATATAATATTTGGTGTCAAAACAAGTTGATATTTTAAAATTACGAGAAAATTGCAAAAGGTGATTTATTATATGACAATTTTGTAAAATTGGGTCGTTTGTTTGCATTATGTGTATTTTTATATTAAAAAATAATGAAATTACACATGAAATTAAGAATTAAGACTTTTATAACATGAAAAATAATTTTAACTTAAAAATAATATAATTAAAAAATTGAACCATAAAACTTTTAGTTAAAAGCTAAAAACAAGAAAAAAAATAAATTTTAATTTCAAAATAATTTTATTATTATAATAAAAATACATACATTTTACAAAAATGATTTTCAAACGACCCATCACTTTTTTGCCATTATTAAACAACATAACACTTTTGTAAAAGTGCTATGTTATTTTGCACTTTCTTACAATTTTCCCAAAATAATTGATTTATGCCCTTTTGTACTCGCAGGAAATGACATAATGTTGTTGAGTATTCAATGCCTTGTTTCAAGGAATATGTTTATGAGTTTTGGGTTGATGGTAAGTGATATAAACTCAAAGAAATTGCTCGAAATTCACCACCTTCCCTACAAGTCAGCCTTTCAAGAATATGTCTCTTCTCAAGCAACATTTTGAGAAGATTTCACCTAGATTTTTTGGATCGATTACCATTGCACTAGAGTTCCCTCCAGTGCAGAAATCCATCAAGTTGTTCATATTTTACTATTGTGGCGCGACCAACCCATGGGATTTCAGCTCCCTCTTCCACACTGGTCAGGGTAGACAATTCTTGAGTTACTGGGTTATTGGAAAGGTCTTCTCCTTTAGAAGATGATGTGCGAGAAGACTAATTTATCAAAGGCTTTTATAAAGTTGTCACCTTGAGGACAAGGTGATTTTCGAGAAGGATGAATTATAATTCATAATGTAGATGTTTTGAACGTTTGAAATTCAGGACTTCACGCGTTAAACGAGCTTCTTATCGCTTGACCTAACTTGTGTTGATTATGATTTGATGTTATCATGATTAACCAAGACAAATTAAGCCAAGTGGTAAGAAGCTCACCTTCTGTAAGTGAAGTCTTGAATTCAAATCTTGGTATGAATATTAAATTTTGGTGGTAAAAAAAGTGGACTAGTAAGACTGCAGTTAGTGAACAAGCTTACTAACCAAGTCATTACCTGAAAACAAAATGTACATGAATCTCTTGGTAACACATGTTGGGACATACCCTCATGAACCTGAAATTAAGCTCTTCAGAAATCACAATAGACATGAGTTGCATATGAACCCCCAATAGACACAGACGACCCTCCTGTCCCTTGGCTTGCTACTCTAAAACTCCATATGCCACATCATTCACTGTCTTCGCACAATTTATGGGTCCAACAGGAACTGGCAATGTGCCCTCTATTGCCACATATGTCGCAAACTATATCTGCATCTGACTTTCGTATCCAAGTCATGTTTCGCTTCTTTGTTTCCCCTACCCTTGTTCCTAGTTTATTTTCTGTATGCAAGTTAGCAGGATTAGAAGGCTCGGGTTGCTTGTTTTGGTTTCGTGACTCCTCCTCAGCTCTCAAATGACTCATCAGAGCCGGGAATGGAAGATTTGCCTCCCGTAACAACTTAATATAGAAATCCTTCCAAGATAAGGGAAGCTTTGAAATGATACTACTTACATGGAAGTTCTCATGAATCGGCACCCCAGCAACAGCGATGGAATCAGCAATGTTATTCAGTTCTTGAACCTGATCAAGAATAGGTCTTGCGTCAACCATCTGAAATTCCAGGTACTTCTTAACTTGTGATCTTTTTGTTCCATATTCTTCGTAGAGATAAACCAATTTCAGCTCTTCCCAGAGCTCTTTAGCACTCTTAGTTTTCTTTGAGTACAGGTAAAAAAGATGATCAGATAAAGAGCTCAAAATATTATGCATACAAACATAGTCATCATTCCTCCACTTCTGTTCACAAGCTTTTGTTCGAGCAAACTCTATAATGCTAGTTTGTAGGCCTGGAGACAAGCTTGGGCATGGTTCGGTGAGCACGTATGCAATCTTCAGCTGTTTTAAGCACATTTCCATCCGCTGTGCCCAGCAATGGTAATTCTTTCCATCGAATCGGGTGGACTCAAACGGAACAAGCTTGGGAGTGAATGCAGACACAGAACTAGGCGAATCCCCATTTTGCATACAAGGTTCAGCAGATCTACAGCATATTTGATTAGATGATACAGGTCAGTCATATCAACCAGATTCACATTTCTATACAGCAAAAATAGTAAACATACAAAGGACTACATTAATCAAAAGTAGGATCATCATCATAGTATAAGCTAAAAATAATTTACCCTCAGAGATAAACAGAGTTCATTAGTGCACATCCTAAACTCATAGAAGTATGCAATCATCTTACCTAACACGAAGACATTTTTACGCTTTACATGAACAAATTAAAATGCAACAGATCAATTTCCATTTCCCGTCGAAATTGACTCTCACCTTAGTCTTGTTTGCATCTTCGTAACAGCTTCCTGTATGGCTGGAACAGACATCTTGAGAGCTGACCATTGCTCGGAAGTCAAGTTAATTCCTAAAATAAACAGCCATAAAAAGGTTTCAACATCAAAAGAAACAGTCAACTATATAGACAGAAGTTACAAAATGTACAAATGAGTGGCTTGCAATAAAATCAAAACCCTACAAACACTAAAGAACCCAAATCAATGTGGACAAGAGTCAAGAAGTGTCAGAGATAATCAACCAATTAATTGATCGCATGGTTAGGAAGAAAGTCATTCCCTACCACAGTAACAGCTTGTTAGAACTCGGTATCAGGAGAATAACATAAAAATGGACATACAAAAATATATTATATACATTAAATTGCAGGGCACAAACTAAAAACTTCAGGAGTATGGGAGCCCGATTCTTTCAGTACTAAGTAATAAGAAGAGCATGGATAATTACTTGGGCTAAAGTTAACTATACACACACATCACACTTGATCATCCTACTATTTTTTTTTAATCTTCAAATATCCTCTCAAACTAGCATGCATATCAAACTTGATCATCTATCTATTGTTTTAATCAAAATAGTCCTCCAACTATTTGGTTCAATCATTATTGCCCATAAATAATATGATACATAATAAATTGATATAGAATGACACCAAAAATTTAATGAATTTAGAACTTCCGACAAGAGAACTTCATATCCATACTTTCTGACATGCTCAACTATTGGGCGAAATTATCTCTATAAGACATTCCATATATCTCCTAGATCATGTCACATGTTTGTTTTATGAATAAACTGACAAAGAATGAACATTACTGCAAAAGGGACACTGCATGTGTAGAAAATATATCCATGAAATTAAAAGGACAATCTGGCCATCACAAAACTTATATTTGTCACATGAACTATACACACTCGTTACCTGAACCATGTACACTCTAAAAGAGCATGTCTTGTTAAAAATAGTTCTTAGTTTGATTTGCAATGATTTAATAGTATGCTTGATCCTATCTCATTACCAACCCAAAAGGTTAAACTAATATAGGTGGAGGCACTAATATTAATCAAATGGTGGCAATATCAGCATCTATCAGATGTGAGACTCTGACACCCTCCCATACGCATGACAGATTGAGGTCCACAAGTTAGATGAGGTACTCTTCATGTGGGCCACGAGTCTTTGGCCCAAAACAAGCTAACACAGAAGGTGCAAGCCAAAGACAAAACTCTGATACCATGTCAAGGCTTAGTCTAACACAAAAGCTCAACCACATAGAAAATGAGGCCCGAACATGTTCAAAATTGTGATAAAATCCATTTCCTTTAGATTGGGATTCGAACAATATCAATACAGAGAAATTAAAGCTTATATATGTTGCACTGAAATAAAAAAATGGAAACAGGCCAACAATTGTCGTCACATTAAGCATGCAAGCTTAATAGACTACAACGCTCACCAAGTATAGTCCGACAATCAATTCCAGATTTGAAGGTCGGAAAATTTATAGATATGAAGTTTACACATCATAAATTTCAAACTCATGAATTTCTAGTCCCTCTCCATATAAATTTACTGATTCTTGATATTTATGGGCAATGACAATGAAATAAAATAATTGGAGGATCGTTGATTGAGAAAATACTCGGAGGATCAAATTTGATACATGTGTTAGTTGAAGGATCATTGACAATTAAAACATTTTTTGGGAGATCAAGTTTGATTTGAGCATGTAGTTGGGGGATCATTTCTAGCTTGAACCCATAATTAATTTACAGAGAAAAATATTCTAGAAAATATACTTCTTACTTGTGATGCAATCAAATTACACTTTTATTATTACAATTACATGATTTAGTTGCGAAGAGTTGTAGATCATTTTTGTTCCTTACAAGGCACAAATGTCAGACATATTTTGAAATATTAAACCAAATCAGCAAACACCAAAAAACAGGCCAACAACAGATTTATTTGAGAATTAAACAATAATTGGGCAAAAATGATGATACAAAATATTTACCTTTGCGTGAGGGAATCTGATTTCCGTGTTGATCACCATATTCCCTCATTGATATATAAGGTTGGCCTTTGACACTTTGTACCACCACCTTCTTCCTATTTGACAGCTACATCAAACCACAAGAATTATAAGAGTGCCAGCATCAAACTTTTCTCTTCTATGGGTTTGTGTTAGCACGGGCCCCACATCCCATAAGCAAACACTGAATGGCAAAAATCAGTGAACATTGTTATCCCAAGCTGGTAACCGAAACAGACAAGCCAACACCAGTAGTGTTAGTAGCTTCAAAGGAATCCATTTAGTCCTCTCTCTAAATACTAGAAAGCAAATTCAGTGTTTGGAGTACGTATTTTCCATATCTGGAATCACTGTACTTGTGTTGCTAAACACTTCAAAGTTACCATCAATCAATCATATGCACATACAAAATAGCCCAATTCACAAGATTCTTCTTGGGTAATTTGAGAATTGTTGAATAAGGAGAGAATGTGAAAAAGGGAAAAGTTGAAGCACTTATCTTCTATCCTCATGAATCATCTTACATCAATCATAAAATTTGTATTTTAACATTGCATATTAATTACAAAGTTGTAACCGTCCATTTAAGGATGAAAATCCCACATGAGCCAGGATGTAAGACTTCAGGTTTCATATAATTGAAACACTCAAGCTCGGATACATTTCAAGTTCTTTCAAAATTCTCACTTCAACCGAACAGATTTATCAGATACAAACCTTCTAGTCACAATTGCATTTATATCCCAATTTTTAAGCACATACATTTATAATTTCTGAGATTCCAAACAAATGTAAATAAAATAAAACGCATTCGGCTGCAAGACACCAATCAAAGCGCTAGGGTTTGGTACTGACCTTGCAAATGAGGCGGTCCGGGACACCCTTGGCCTCTCCTTTGTGTTTGGTTGCTCTCTCTTCCTCTCTGCCTTCTTCTCTGACATTCTGATCAGTGGATAGCAGAAAAGATTCGACTATGCTTCTCACAAAGCGCTTGTGCTCGATTCCACTGAGGTCGATCCCAAGATGCTCCGCGGCTCTGAGCCGGACCTTGAACTCGGTCAGTTTTTCCATATCGGATTTCTTCAATATGTCGATCACGGTCTCCTCGATTTTCCGTCGAGTCTCTGCCTCCATTTCCCGGGAAAATTTCAGTGATACAATACAAGAGATTTTGGGTTTGTCTTCGATTCGCGGTACGTTTGAATATACTGCAGCTACACGGCGCTTGCTATTATTCTCAGCTTAATGTTCGGACATAGGAATAGCATTTCTCCTCACAGGTGTGAAAAGTATGTAAAGTTATTCCGCGTAACATCTTTAACTAAAATTAGGTCACTCGGCTAGATAAAAAATTCATATTTGTTAAATATTTGGATGGAAAATATTGATTTTGAAAGTAACAAAACGAAAATGTGGTCAATTTACAAATTTTCAAATCATGTCATTGGTTGTGCATGGGTTTTTGGTTGTTGGGTTTCGCCAATTTCTCCGACATCAAGCTCGGATGATGTTTTGGATTTTTGGGCGGCCGGAGTTGTCTCTATTTTTCAAAGTTTTCGTTGGTTTTCGATCTCCGGCTTTTTTTCCGCCATAACCATCTAAGTCAATTTTCATCTCATAAAACACCTGAAAACCGCAACATTCAATTCTCTACCTTTATCGCTCATTTCCCTTCCTACCAAACCCAAAACCACCATTTACTCTCCACCTAATCCGACCACAGTTCTCAAAATCTTGAGCTCAAACTTTGAACCCTCCATATTCTCCTATGTCTCCATTTATTTATCTATTTATCATCATAAACACAAACTTAAGTAAAGATTCAAAATCTCCTCTCCAATTTACTCCAATCTTTTCAATTTCTCAATTATCTAACAAATTGGAATAAAATCTAAACACAAATTTAAAACAAAATCAATTTTCTCGGACACTCATTTTCTTAGTGGCTTTTGTGCCCAAAAAGTTTATTCGTGAAAAAGAATTTTATCAAAAAGCCATTTCTGATTTAAACGAGCTCTTTAACTAAAATGATAAATTTTAATAGGGATATGTGTTCGTTTTTCATTTCCATTTATGTGACTTTTGATTTGTTGAAGAATATACCCTCGCCAATCCCGGCGGCGGAGATGTGGTGGTATAAGAACCCATCGAAAAATATTTGAATGACCCACTAGCAAAACCACGACAGAGTCCAATTCCCAACTGTTGGGGTTGGCACGGGAGATTGGAATGTTCTGTCCGAGCCCCCAGATCAAGAAATGGTACATAAAATTTTTCCAAATTAATCCAACCAAAACATATGCATAATTCCTAGCCAGTTCATGTTCATATCTGTTAATATGTATATTGGGCTTTAGAATTTTATGTTGGGCTTTAGGCCGTCGTGTTGTATTAATCCTAATGTGTTAGGGTTTCTCTATATATTTGTGTGTAATCATCAAATTAATCATAAATCAGAACATATATTTTATTCACGTTAACATGGTATCAGAGTTTGGTTTGGGCATGTTGTTATGATCCCTAGTGTGATATGTTTTGTGTTGCATCCCCGATTCCTAGTGTGATTCACGTGCGAGACACGCACGTGAGGGGGATTATTGAAGTCCCACATCTAAAGAGTGTGGATTGATTAACCACTTGATAAGTACCTTGAGGTATCGATCAGCTTGAGCTTTTAGGTGAGTTGGACTTTAACATATTAGCAATAATGGAGCACAATCAAGTGAGAACTCACACCTTACATGAGAAGATGTGTACCATTTATGACCATTAGATGAAATTTTGGATGGTTTAGATTTCTGTTGACTCATTAATGGCATTTTTGTGTAATTATTCACAACTTTATATTTAATTTTGTCTTTTAACACAAGTTTAAGGGTATTTTCATATTTTTAAATCATTTCCTATTATTTCCTAATTTAACTTTTTGTGATTTCATTAGCTTGATTTTACGAATACTACATTTACTAATTATATTTTCTTAATTTAAGTTTTCATGATTAATTATATTTTCATAAATTTAAGATTTACAAAAAGATATTCTATTTCATTTTTTACAATTTTGAAATTTTATTTGGATGATTGAAGAATTTACACACCAACAAAAAATTTATTATTTCATGATTTTACCTTTACGATTTCATGATTCTTGTTTCATTTACATGATTACAAGATTTCATGTAGTTGATAATGATTTCATTGATTTTTTATTTTATTTATTTGGGTTCATAATTTATTCACTTAATTTTAAGTTTATAATTTATTTACTCAATCATGATTTTCTTAATTATAATTTTATTTACTACTATTTTATTGCGATTTCATAATTTATTTTCACGAAATTCATTTTCATTTTCACAAATATGTTTATGTACATGTTTCATTTTCACGAATGAAAATTGGGTTCTTTTGAAATGAGAGCATTTATTAGTAAGATTTCGTATTTTTGGTATATTTTTATTTTACACATATACCCTTTTTCTAGTATTTCATTGTTCAATGAATGAATTAATGAGAATCATTTATTATTAGCATCCTAAGGATGGTAATAATTCTCATATTCTCATCTAAGAGTTAATTTTTACTAGAGTGCATCCCAACCTTAATACATAATAGAATAGGAAACTCTAATACACAATTGAACCCTAATTGGCCAACCCTAATGGCTTTAACCCTAATGAGAATTAGGTAATTTAATTTAGCAGTCTCTCTCAAACTCAATGTGATGTAACAAGAATTGAGTTTGAATATAGATAATAAGTGTTTTGATCTTATTCCTCTCCTTGTGAGTTAGACTCTTCAAAATGATTTCGTTGATCTCTAAACTCCCCCTCACGTGTCGGTTTCTGAATTACGGGATAACTTTTCTGGATTACAGGTATGTTTACGTGTCGATTTTTGAATTACGGGATAACTTTCCGGATTACAAGATGTACACGTGCCAGTTTCCGAATTACTGGATAACTTTTTCCATCTTACTGGGATGTACGCGAAGACCATGGCCTCCGGCCAAAACAGATGGAATAGAGAAATGAAATAAAGTCAGACAAAAAACGAAAATCCAAAAATAGTCCAACTAAAAACAAGTTGATGTGTAAGACAAGAAGAACACCGAGACGTTCAAACAGGATTTTGTACACGACGACGCATGATGTTCGTGGAAGGTGATGATGGCGCGGATGATGGATGACGGTGCAGATGATGGATGGTGGCGTCAGATGGCGGATAACGGCGCCTGGATGGTGGATGACAGAAATGAAATAGGTTTAGAGATCAATAAACCTATGATACGTATGAATATTTGCGGAAGCAATTGAATTGCCTTGCCCATTCGTCAGAATCACAAATCATCGACAAGTGGCCCAATCAAAAATTTTGTAGAGATTTTAACCAAGGATCGGTTATTTCTCTGATACCGTAATAGAAATATTCTTATTGATGATGATAAAGTTGTGTACAAAAGTCTCTATATATAGAAACAATAGGGAAACTCTAATACACAATAAAATAGGAAACCCTAATATACAATTGAACCCTAATGGACTTTTACTATAATGGGAATTAGGTAATATAATCTAACAGACATCTATCACCTTTTACAATCCAAATATGCAGCAAACCTTATCTCGCGAGCAGGCTTGAAAGATTGTAAGATTGCCTCTACTCCTATTGGGGTCACTGAGAAACTTACCCCTACATAGGGCAAGCCTTTTTAGGATCCTACTCTCTACCGACAACATGCTGGTAGTCTTGTTTATCTGACAGTAAGATGAATAGTTTGGTGTACAATATGTACAACAAATTAGTTAAAGCACAAATTTTATGAAAAATAAATCACGAAAAGAAGAAGATGATCATTTGATTGTTGAAAACATGCATTCTAATGATGAATGAGTAGTCAACCCAAATAATGAAGATGATGAAGTTGATGGAACAAATAATATTGAGGACGAGAGTGGAAGTTCTATGCGATATACTGAGAGGAAAAAAATCAAGAATCAAATAAATGTTACTTTTATAACTTATTCCAATTACAATTTTTAAATCATTAAGTTTAGAGTTAAAATTATAAATTATTAATTTTATTATACATGTTATAATGTAAGAAAGGAAAAAAAATACAATTAAATATGGATATGAATGAGGAGGATGAGTTTGAAGGAAGTGATTTTGAGAGTGAAGATGAATTTCTTGAACTATACAATTTAATGGCTCTTGGGAAAATGATGATGATGTATATGACTTTTTAGACATTTGAGTTCAAACTTTGAATATGAAATATGTTTTCTTATATTTAAAACTTTGAATTTTATATTTTGAAAACTTATTAGAATTGAACTTTTTGCCTTTGTTATGAAATTATTGCAAGGTTTGACTGTGAGGTGTAAGCCTCACATTACTAAGGAAAAAGCTCAATTTCACAATTTTAGACCTTGATTCTCAGCATACAAGTTGTTCATAAAGCCATCATTCTAAATCACCCCACAATTTTCATGATTTTTGTCATAAATCTTTCTTGTGGGAGATGTTACTTTAATAGATGTGCATGAGAGAAGAAAATTTACAATAATAGAACACAAATATGATCAAGAATGAGGCTGACAACATCAAGAAGCAACAACTAAGTGTATTCGGTCTCTCTCGGATGTTGGAATCAACAAGCGTACACTTTACAGGGTACAATGACTCCGAACTAGTACTGTACATCAAAGGTCTTCAAACGAACTTGAACTCAAATCTTTCTCTATCACCAAACCGAACAAACTTTCTATAGAGTAAGATATGTAAACAAGTGAGAATGAGAACACAAGAATTCTTGGTTTTTTGAATGAATGTAAAAAGAAAAGAAATTATCATCTATTTATAGTTTCTTCTCCTCCTCATCTTGAGTTCCATGAATGAATGCAAAATTTAAAGGTAGAAATGGAAAGTTTGTAACATCAAATCACGATCTTCTAACTTATTCAATCAAAAATATAAAATGTACATTACATCACATTCAATTGAAATACCAAATCAATTTTATTCATTAGGGAAAAGAATAATTTGATATACCAAAATTTTATGTTTCTAACTTTCATAGAATGAAGTATTAGTTTACATTGTTCGGGCACTCAAATTACCAACAAAATTTTCATCCACTAATAGAGTCAAGAAAATTTATGATTTTTTAAAAATTTGTTTTTCTTGAAATACTGAACACGCATTACACGTGCCACACAAATTAGCTCAATATCATGGCCATTGATATAATACATATATTGGGATCAAATCTTGAATGAATATGCAGATTTGATCTAAAATGGTACAGGTAGGGTACAAGTGCAGTGACTCAGCAGACAATAATACAGAAATCCAATTAAACTAAGAAACTCCTGCAGCAGATATATGCAACCACGATGCCAAGCACAGCTCCTGCAAACACCTGAGATGGTGTGTGACCAAGAAGTTCCTTGAGCTTTCTTTGACTTATCGGATGTCCTTGAAACAAGTCCTCCACTATCATATTAAGAACCTGTGCGTGCCACACAAATTAGCCCGGCGTACATATAGGCAATCATAGAAACAGAAAATATATCCCATAAGTAACTATGTCTACTGGCTAGTGACAGTCTGACACAGCATAAGAATTCATGTATTACAAACAAGATCTATCTATTTGTCCTTCATTTTCTTATGAACAAGACAGCCACCAGTAACAAAAGCCAAAGGACATGAAATAAATGTCTGAGGTAACATATTCGGAGCTACTTCTATTTGGAGCAACTAGCTGATAGTGGATAGGCTAGTTAGCTGTATTCGGTAGAAATGTTTGGTAATTTAGAGGATGAAGTAGCTGGTTAGTATATTAATTACTTAAGAGGACATGCATCTATTTTTAGGTCAAACATATATATGTAAGCAATTAATAATTCATATGTTGAAATATAATTAGCTAAATGCAGTCAATTGTAAAATTATTGCTTTCTCCATCCCGAGTACTAAAACTTGAGTTCTTAATTCATGCAAATGGTTAACTTCATGTCAGATTAATTTTAATCAACATAAACAATAATATGCATATATTTGCAAGTATCATAATAAAAACAAACTAATCTGAATGTTTTCACATACATCACTAGATTCACTACTTAACTCACATTATCCCATAAATATTATAAAATTCATTATGAAAAACTAGGGGGGTAGAGATTGAATCAAGCCAATTAAACCACTTGCCTCACTTGATTACAAGGCTAAGTAGCGTAAAGCCCTAACAATGATAAATAAATTGGTTGACGATGACAATTATGTAGGCTTTAGATAACTATCTTATTTCATGCCCCAAACACAACTTTAATCTTACAGGGGAACTAAGATTATGCAGGCTTTAGATGAAACTACCTAGTTTCATACATCTCTATCAGCTACTGAGAATTTTGGCTCAGTTTGATAGCTTTTAAAGCTTGTGAATTTTCATTCCTTTGTCCTTTGGATTTGGTGGTGGGTTCCGTTCACAGCTACCAGATTATCTTCTCAAACCAAACCCATCGTATCTGTCTTGGATAGACATTATTATAACAACAATATGATACAAATTCTATAGCATTGTACTATGTTAACTGAATGTAGGATTGAACTAGTATAGTTGAACTAATGCACACATTACCTACTACATGCTCAAATATAACCTCTTGAGCTGAACTACAAGGAAGCTATTATCATGACCATAGAATTGTCTAGTATTAGCATAGGCATGCCCTCTGCATAGAGCAGCCTACAATTGTAATAACTAAGTCCAAGTGCTTAACCAGTTGGTCAAGCAAGCATTGGTAGCCAAATGAGGAAGTTGATAACATTAGAAGCCTCAAGGATCCATATCATGGGTAATGCAGTGACGACTTGACGATGTAGTCATCTGAGGCCTGCCATGCCAAATACCGCAAAACAACCCAATCCTCAGCCCCTACACCTAATGCTTTCACTATATCCTTTCACAAGGCCCACCCGCCTCTGCATTATCTAAAAATCCAGGGACGGGACAATGAGAATAATTCAAGGGTCTTGTTAAAGCCAAGGAAGGACAATAATGAAGACACAATCAATCATCAACTCCCACAGTAGAATTATCAAAATTGGGTGGCAATGAGAGAAGAGGATATATGAGATATAAAACAAAAGGGCTTTATCTATATCTATATCCATATCCATAATAGAGTGGAATGAGATAAGAAAATGACCTGAGCTTGGATGCCAGCATGGCGGCGGACACCGGTGGCGTCGAACATGACGATGAGGCTAAAGCCGAGACAGACAGGGAAAAGAGGGTCGGAAAGGCCATGGCAGAGAGCCACCGAGGTGGTCAAGGCCGTGCACAGGGCCGAGTGCGACGATGGCATTCCTCCGGAGGCCCATAAGATCCTCAAATCCCATCTCCTCTCCACCACGAAGTTCAGAACCACCTTCATCCACTGCGCTATCAACAACGCCAACAGCCCCGCCACGAACGTCGGGTTCGCGCCCAGTCTCGCCACTACTGGGCTTATACGGACCTTCGCGTTCGCACTCACGCTCATCAGAGCCACCCCAATCGCTCCGCTCTGCAAATACTGCTCCGAGGAACCCCATGCCCGTGTTCCCAACAGAGGGGACAGAAACGAGACCAGGGAGGGCTTTGATTCTGGGTTTTTGCAATAGAGAGAGATGGACGATTTCTTCGAGCTTGTGGAAGTGGAAGAGCTAAAGAGGGTGGTTTTGGGGATTGAGAGGTTGAATCTGAAGTTGCAATACAAGGGTTTTGTTGATATGGCGTCCATTAGAGGCGGAGGAAGCTCCAGCTAAGCTCAGACAGCATTGCAGAGAGAAGCAGAGCTTTCTGAGAGAGCGAGGGCCAAAGTAGAGGAGACAGACGGATTTGGACTTGGATTGGCCTGTTTTGGGAGTGGACGTGAAAATAAACTTGGAGACATGATACAACGATTTATTAAGAGGTAATTACGTATTGAGAAAATTACATCTAGCTACAGTTAGATATTGTTGTTTTACATATGGGTACTTTTAGAATTGTTTTTTTCAGCTGACTTCGTCTAAAATGTGCAAAATTTCCACTTTGTACTTTCCGTCTAATTCCGTTAATTTTTAATATTTTTTACATGTGAAAAAACTAAAATGCCCTCAACTGTACATCTAATTTTCAAACATATGTCTTTTTCACACTCTCTATTCCTCACCGCCACAACCTATTTTACAGGAATTGTGAATTGATGAAGGATTGAAATTGGGGTGACCTACGCTGACCCACTTTAGGACTTCCATCTTTTGGAGTCCGACTCGCCTGGTTGGGAGACGAAAGTGAGTCCCCAAATAGTCCGATTTTGAGCTGGCGAGCGGCTTTGGGTGTTGCAGCCGCAGATTTCCTCATAGGCACCTCCAAAGTCCTAGCTCTGCTTCAATGATCAAACATACAAAAAATTAGAGTATAAATACAAATCACGAGTCATCCACAGCAAGTAAATCTGCTTGGTAATGTGAATTAATTTAAAGAACCTCGTCAAATGGGTGTTTATGTATTGTTTCAGATAATGAAAAGAATTGACTTATAAAAAAGTCATACCAAATTCAGGCAGCTAACATCGAACAATTTACACTTGATATATAACAAATTGCAAAACCAACAATGAACCTCAAGAATACCAAAAAGCAAACAA
>JAYMTP010002847.1:0-18480 GCA_036897365.1 Geranium brycei
TCGAGGGTCCCGTGGTTTTTCCTCTCTCGCCTTGAGGAGGTTTTCCACGCTAAAATTGTGCGTGACCTATTGTGTTCTGTTTTGCTATATTTTATTAGCTTGCTTGATTTGCTCTGCTTGATAGACTCCTACGAGATTTGCATGGGTGGGGAGAATTATTTAATTCCGTTGCATCTAATTATTCCTATTAGATTCGTTTTTCTCCCAACATTCTTGAATATGCTTTGATTCCCAAAAGAAGAAAAGACATTTTTTCCTTGAACATACATCAAAATTTAGTTAATAAATGTTTTTTTATATTATCATATTTGAAACTGAACACGTTCTCTAAGATCTTGAGGTGATTCACTAATCTCTCGATGTTGAGTATACAATTCCTATTACATCGAAAAAATTGAAAAAAATAGTTTTCAACTATTTAATTTCTTTATGTAAAAATGGCTGTAAACTTTATTTTTTTGTAAAAAGTCGACCTAAACTTATCATTTTTTTCACAAAGTGTATAATTTTGACAAAAATGAGCCTGAAATTTAAAAATATTGGATATAATTACTATCCAACTCTAGCTCGCCTAATTTTTTCTTCTCCAACCGCCAAGTTGGTTTGACTCTCCATTTTCATCATCGTGTTATGAAGCTGTGTGCCGGTGATGTTCAGTCTAAGAAGAGAAAAACCGACGGGGTCAATTTGAAAGAAATACATTTAATTTTAACAATAATTTCAGAGGTATTTCATTATTTTTTGACAAAATTACACATTTTACGAAAAATATTTTACCAAAAATCGGTAAATTCACAATTACCTTTTAGGATGAAAAAAAATCCACCCGTACTTATTACAAAAAAAAATGAATAGTTTGTAACTATTTTTTTTATAATTTACGATATATTAATGTAATATATGATGACTATGTATGATCAAAATTCAAGTTAATACGGTATAATATATTTATCAAAGAAAATAACGAAAGTGAAAATCTAAGCAACTTTATATACTATACGAAGATTGATTCATCATAAAATCGTTTTGAAGAATTGTAATCATGAGCTAGTGAAGCAAGTGGGGATTTGAATGCATATACTTACAACTATATTATAGATTCGATGAGATGGTTGCATTTGGACTTTGTCAGCCGCACAAAGCGGCCCATTATTTTCCAGACGTTAATAAAAGTATACATAAATATATAATGTATAAATAAATAAGAAAGCTTTTGGTTTTGCTCTCCTGTTCTGATTTCCTTTCTAATGACATATTCAATTCAATTTGAGATATTTAGATGAAAAATAAAGCAATCATGTTATTCATTTTCCCTAACCTCTAAGACATCAACTTGCTTTAACTTTTTATAGTGTTATGTCACATTATTTGGTGCACATTGATGTGACCTCATTTTGTTTGTTATGACTTCCGAGTAAATGTGAGGTTATTATGCAGATAAACTCTAATATTGCATGTGTTAATAGTGAAGATTTTAGAATTAGATGGTTCTCACACGTAAATAATAGATCAATAGAATTTACCTTGATTCACATTAGCAACGACGGTAACATTTGATAGAGAAAAATTGGTCTATCCCTCTTGACTTCTTAAGTTTAATTAGTTTTTTGTAATGTTTGAGAGAACTAACGTGATAGGCAGAGAGATGACCATTTTCTAGTGCTTCTTTATATAGACCCACCATCGGGATTTATTAGGAAGTTATCTTTAATTAATTAACCAATATAATTTATTATAATTCTATTAAATCAATTAATTTGTATATTCAGTATTCACTCTAGTCTCATAATATCCCACATACAAGCACATCTTATGAGATTTGGAATAAATAAAGTCCAACATTTTGCCACTTTTCCCATATGTCATCATATATTTTATGGTTTAAGAGAAACGTAAGTGTGCATATAGGCCCCAATTTTTTTATAATGAAGCGAATTCTTAAATTAAATTTGTTCTTAAATTTCTATTATAAAATTAATAGAAGCCTAAGAAATAAAACAAACTTTTAAAATAATTTTATAAACTACTTATTAATTTCATTTAAATTTGGGCTTAAATTACTTTAATAGTAAATATAGGCCCAAATGATTTTTTCCAATAAAACTTGAAAAGTTGATATATGACCTTTGGTTTGAACTTAAACTAGGTCCAATACGAATAACTACCAAAATAATTTTGGGGGCTCTTTTAACTTGGGGGCCTAAGACAAATGTCTTTCTTGCCTTACCATTGGACCGGGCCTGTATTAGTTACACACCATGATGTCATTGTCAAGTAAAATGACTAATAAGAATCATAGCAGTTGCGTGTCAGTTTATCGACATGGTATCTTCTATGTATCACAATACTAGCATTACGCTAAACAAAACACATGATAAGGTAGTCAATAATGGTCAAACGTTAATGTCTTGTCAAAGACAAATCTTATTTCATTCACATAATGCATCATTTATGTATAACAAGATTCATAATCTTATATCAGAAACAAAATAAACGAGTTCAATATGTCAATCACATAATGTCATAAACCATAAATAGCATCAATGATAACATCCAATGACCTCCCATACTTTCGACATGTTTCGTAAATGTCTTGAGACAATTCTTTCGTAAATGGATCTACAATCATAAGTTTTATGCTAATTTTCTCGATTGACACTATTTATTTATGATCTTCTTTAATCAAAAAGTAATTTAATGTCATATGTTTAGCTCCTTTCGAATACTTTTTGTTTAAAAAAGAAGATTGTTACAAAGAACAACAAATTTTCAACGACTTGGCAGTAATATCAACGATCCCAAGCCCTAAAATAAAGTTCTGCAACCATAAATCATTAATTATAATCTAAAAGTATACTACAAATTGAACTTTATAGTAGATGCATTAATGACAATATTTTTCACTCTTTCATCAAATTGTTTCTCCGTATAAATGTAACATATATCCGGAAGTGGATTTTTCAAATATACACAAATCCGGTAAAATCTCAATACACAATCACATTAAGGTGATTGAGCCAGTTCAAAATGAGCATATCATATTTCCTTACTTGCAGATATCTCAACACTTTATTCGTAGCTAAATCAGGAATATGTCCATTTCATTGTGTTCCAATTCATTAAATTAGACTAATTTGATCTCCCTCGTCTAGAATCTCTCTAGAACTTTGTTAGTGTAGCTTTATGAGACAATCACAACTATCATTGTGATCTATCACACAAAAATTATATTTCGATCACATAGACTATTTCACTCACACATTTAATTTTAAGGCTCTTAGAGAGAAATTTGTTAGTTTGACATAATAAACCAATATCGTAAGCAAGATATAGTCAATATACAAAACTGTCATTATTCCACTGATCTTCGGATGTATACACCAATTAACGATGTTCTCATAAAATCTAAAAGACGTGATAACATCGTTGAACTTAAGATACCATTGTCGGGAAGCTCATTTGTGTTCGTACATTAACTTCTTAAGTTTACACACCATATGTTCATTTCCGTAAACCACAAAACCTTTAGGTTGATTCATAAATATTTCTTCACCTAAATTCTCGTTTAGAATGACAATTTTCACATCCATTTGATGGAGCTCTAAGTCCTAATGAGCCACAATTGCCATAACAATTCTTAAAGAGTCCCTTTAAAATTTGAATCCATCTCGATGGCATCGGTGGCGACCATCTTAGTTCGAGAACATGTACGGGTTCGAATCCATTCTTCCGATCCGTAACATTTAGCTCAAAAATGAGAATGTCAAAGTTTGTGATTTGAGGGAGACTTTAGGTAGTGGGGCATTGTTGATTTTCCAGGGTTCTTTGTGTTTTGCTCTAATCTATTAATCCAATTCAGTGGTTGAATGTCTATTGATAATTGATAAAAATCTATTTCTCATTGTATTTTTTAGAAAATCAAACTACTATGATTGAACTTTGGCTACTGGTGGTTGAATTCGCTTAATGACCGACGCAGAGGATATGTTAAGCAAGGAATGATTTTTTCGACAAACGTGGAGAGAGGATTGAGTGGCATAAGTTTAAAATTTTAATAAACAAAGAGAGACATTTTGATATTTTTACTATGAAATAAAAATAAATTAAAAATTTAACGGAGTTGGGGAAAATGAGAAAAAATTGAAAGTTTAGTACACTCCTCTATAAAAACTTTAGCTCAATACCCTCATTTCATAATGGACGGTAGTTGAGTGCATGTTTATGAGATTATCCTTTTTATTTTCATTTCGTTTTTAATCTCTATTAATTTAAGCAAAATGTTTGGTGTACTTATGTGCAAAAAAAGTAAATAATAATTTTGGATGAGCCCGTAAGCTTAAAAAATGTTGAGGCAATTACCCCTTAATGAAAAATATAAAGTCCGTGTATGTCATATGACTTGCTTTCTTGAAACATGTCATATGACTTGTTAAATACATTATTCATTTATTATTTTAACGAATTTAGCGGATGTTAAATACTTTCAAGTTAGAACCCAAAAATTAAAAATTAACCGAGTAGACATGCACAAAATATAATTTTAACCGTTTAGTTTTTGTAATTTTCCCTTGAGAATAGTTTGGACTTAAATCTAAATTGGGCCAATACAATACAACCCATGGCCCAAAGCTCATTCTTCGTCTCTCTCTCTCTCTCTCGCAAATCGCAATCTCCCTCGACACAAGTCTCCGTCGACCACCGCCGTAGACCGTCGTGAATAAACCGAAGCCGACTCTTCTCTCCTTCGCAAATAAGAGGTCCTATCTCTTTCTCCAGCTGTGTTTCTTTTCTTAATCTCCCAACACCATTCTCCAAACCCCTCAATGCTCTGCTCTGCTCTCATTGATTGATTTTTTCAATTCATTTTTACTGAGCTATGGTTTCTACTTTTTGGAGATTATGAAGTGAATAGTCATTTTGAATTTGTTTGTTGTTGATCTAAAGGTTGATTTTGAATTTTTTGAATCTATTTGTTAGCTGGTTCTTGGAGATTATGAACTGAGTTGGGGGTTTTGGAGATTTTTGTGCTGGTTTTTCAATAGATTTGGTTGCTGGTTCAATCAGAATGTGCTTAAAGTCATTTCTTTAAAAATTTGGCTCAAATTGTTGATGGTACAGAGATTTGACTCAAATAGTTAATGGAACAAAAATTATTTCAAATTGAATGTCACAAATTAATTCATAGTATAATTTATATTTATATTTTAAATAAATTAAAATAATAATAAAATACAAATTCGATTAATCCTTAGAGGTACTGTCCGCCCGACTAACGGCTAGAGATTTTTAGAACCTTGGCCGGTTGATATTGAAGTTGAAGACTAGGAGGCACAATCAGATAAGAAATTTGTTGAATTGAGCTAAAATGGAGAAAACATTCACGCTGATCCAAACTATTGCTGCAGCCGGACTCTTCTCCGCCGTTTCTGGCTGGTAATTTTCCATCACTTTATCGAGAATTAGGGTTTTCGAAATATGGCAAATGAATACAGTTACCTCAGTCTGTCGCTCAATGTTACCAGGTATGGTTTCATGTTCGGAAGAGAATCCGCTCGGAAGGAGCTCGGCAGCATCATCGAAGATCTTCGTCGCAACAATCCCGATTCCACTATGCCTCCTCGTTCTTGACTGGTAATTTTCCCAATTCTTGATTCCTCTTCCTATGATTCGCTATTTGACAATGGTGCACATGCTTGAAAATGAAAGAAAAAAGAATAAATTTGAGATGTTAAATTATTTTAATTGTCGATGTTTAGAAAAAAATACTGTATGTCAACACATCATGCCTCAGTTTGATTTTTGAAATATTGTTCACACAGATGTAGTAAAGGCAAGTACCAAATATGAGGTAATAAGTTTTTCTTTATTTTATTTATTAAAGACTTCATAGAAGTTGACGAGTTGAATCCAAATTAACAAATACTTTATTGAGTTGCGATGATTATGTTGATTTATTGGACTAATAATTTGTGAGTGTCCCGATGCCAAAACCAAACAGAAGAAGCGCTGCTGAATTGAAGGTGGATTCAGGTAGAATGTAGATTAAGAGTAGTAGGTCGCTATAATTTTAAGAAACAATGCACGAATTCTAGGGTTGATTGATAAACATAAATCTCTTTCCAAATTGGTTGAGTCATTCAACCAGACCAAAATACATCCAAGTTGATTGAAAACCCTAATTCTCAACAAAAGAACATTATAATACAACTACTAATGGTCCCCCAGAAGCTGTCTCCTCCATGTATCTGCACTTCTGCTACTGCAACTGACAGTCTGAAAGTTGCATGCATCACACTTGATCCCAATGAAGGAGATGACTGGCAACAGTCACCTTATTAAGCGCTCAATCCATTTGAAAACGATGTTTCATCCTATAATAATCCTTTTTTTAACGTTGTTCTTTGGTCACATCTGCTGCACTCCTTCATTGGATGGTCCTGCTAAATTTAGCTTGCTGCATTGCTCTCCCCTTAAGCAAGAATTGCCTTTAAGTAAGTTGGTTGAATTCAGGAAATTGACCAAATACCTTTCTTGATCAAATAGTTTGTAGATCTCTCTGAAATATTAATACTAAAAAAGTGGCTGTATTTTACAGCCATGTATCACACATAGCCTATTCTTTCTCGTCAACCTTCTTAGAGATTTGCATATCATGATTCATGAGAACATATCTGCCTCCAACTTTTGGTTCTTTAATAAGACCATATAGGCTGTGGTTACATGAGGGTATATAGTCCCTCTCCCTCACTCCACTCCATCTCATATGAAAAAAAAATGTGGGATATGATTTTAGATTTCTAGTATGACACTAAGAGACTGTACTATCTAAATTACAAGCACCTCTATATCATTCCATCTTAGTGATGTATAAATAACCGCAATTATAATTCTGTCTTCATTCTCCTTTTCTCACTCTACCCACCCTATTATACATTGCAGTGCATATATTTATACACAAGAACAACATCCTTAGTTTTGTCCACATTTTTCTTTCTAATAAATCCAACATGTAGATCTGACCCAGTGGTGTCAGACTCTGAAAGTCTATTCCGACCTCCTTCTAACATGCTCCTCACGAACTCAACCATGTGCCGCCAGTTATCTGTTTCAAAGAGCTTCTTATTCATCCTCAGATACGTAAATGCACTCAATCCATTTCCAGAATCTGACCTACTTTTTGCTATGACTTGAGCAAATCCGCCCACATCATATCTTTCCAGTGCATTCTCTCCTGCAAGTTCTATTCCGGCAGTTTTTGTTGCCATCTTTACTTGCCTTACTAACCCTTCTGGCGAGCAATTTGCACTTTGAGGCTGTTCTCCATCTCTCATTTCCATGCAGGTGAAGTTCAACACTACTCCATGTTTGCTCAGCATACGTGCTATTGGTAGGTAGCCATCTCTGTGTCTAGTATTATAGTATCCAGCAGTTAGTTCAGCTGCATGAGACCTTGTTCCATAATGCCAGTGAATTCCAGCTACTTTTCCAGATAGTTCAACTCCTGTTCCGTGGTATACTCCCTTTGCAGCTGCTAGCATCTTGTCACCATGGTCAAGCAGTTTTGCAGAGTACCACTCTAAGAAGAACTGCCCATACTCGGTGTTCCATGTCCCATCCCTTTGGAAAAAGCCAGTATCTTCAGGAAAGTGATTGTACTGGCCAGAATCATGGGGACCGCTGCCTCCCCAATCTTTCTTCCCAATTTGCACTGCTGCTGCTTCCAGTGAAGCTCTCATATACTGTGTTTACATAGGAACCAGTTATGAATTAAATATACGAAGTTCATGACATAACAGTTGCATAAATGAGCCTTCTGATTAATATATTTTCCACTGGACCATTTTCAAGCAGTTCAAAATATTTACCTTGTCATAGCATTGGAATTCTCCTATTCCAGGAAATGTCCAAGTTCCATTACTTTCTGGATAAGATGGATATCTCAGCTCTCCACAAGGTCCCATTCCCACCTGAACTTCCTGGTAAAGAATATGAAATTGAGTATCAACATTAACACATTACAAGCCTGCTTAGTATTTTATATGTACATTACATATTAGTATAGCTTAGTTTCAAACCATTGTCTCTGTACATGTATAGATAGCTAGTTAAAAGTATACCTCATTATCATAACTTTTGCCATGTTCATCATCATAAAAAAGTCTTTTTAGTTTAACACAGTATAAAGGAATGACCCATTTTAACTTTCTTATCCACTAAAATATAAAATAAGTAAATTGATTGATGCGGTTAATTCTAGTGTATAAAGAATAGTAAAATATTCATGTGAAATGACAATAGGAAGAGTACTGGAGTATGGATGTTTAAAAAGAAGGAGGTTGTCAAGCTTCTCATAGATGTGAAGTTTTGTATATGGTAAATTTTGGTGAAAAAGATTTAATGATGATCTTCTCTCTTTTTTTATGTTCCTTGTTTGATCATGTTCTGAAATAAAAGGTACAAATAGGGGTATTGAAGATGTGGGACACAAACACCCTTTCTCACGTGAAGTGCATGTCGTACCCACATAAATGTTGACATCATGTGGGACTGCTTTGATACCATGTTAAAGCCCGATCTACCTAAAAGTTCAATGTAATAGGTAGAGACCCCAAAATATATATCAAGTGGTGAACATATCCACGTCTTTTAGATGTAGGACACTACAAGCGGTAGTATGTGGAATAGATGCTTACCACAATAACTTTTCCCAAGTAATCTCTAAATCTGTCGCGGAAACTTCTCATGTAATCAGCGTAGACCTGAATGGGTGTCCTTCCTTTAAGTACAGGTAGCGAGTCACAGCCCAGAGATATGTACTCTGGATTCCTCCTACCAGCTCTGTCTGTGTAGACAAGATCTGGGTTCTTGCTAACTTCTTCAAGCACCCATGGTGGTAGAGGAATGCTGGAATTCAGAGGAAAATTGTTAGTTTACTTTGCTTCTAGTTTTATTAACAATTTAGTATAACATAGTTATTATAATCAGCTCGTTCTCTGTAAGAAGGAAAGCGAGAGGGTGGTGATTGTAGGATTTGTGGCTCCAAAAATTAGCATGAACTGTGAAGGACAACATTTTCTAAAGGAGCAATTATTGCTCTCATACCTGCAAGAGTCTCCAACGTTTCCTCCACATTGATGAAAAGACATCACAACTTGGAGCTTTAAACCATGCTTTTCCACCATACTAATAAGCTCGGCATAACCTTCCCAGTTATACTCCAAAGGCCCGTCTTTCTCAACCAATCCCCACCAGGCATCCACCATGACTCCTTCCACGCCAGCAGTCTTGAAGGCCATCAGACTGGCATTCATGGTTCGGGGCTTATTCAAATGACCTCCCGGCGTAACTGTGTCAAGTGGAAGCATCACAAACACAGGCACCTTCGAATTGCTTGAACTTTCAGCCCCAGCTAGTGCATGCAACTTCTCCCATTTCTCATTCTCTTGGACCTCTGTGGCCAACGTTCTCCCAAGTGAGAATTGTGCCTGATCCACTGAATTCCTTACCCGGAGACGACACGAAGGCTTGGTCTGTGCAAAGCAAACTGTGCCTGAAAAATCATCTGAAGTTCTTAGGCTCTTGGGGTCTCTTAGGTTGGTAAAGGAAATGGACGATTGTAGAGTTAAGGCCATTTCTTCTACTAGTATTGTACAAATAAACTGAGAGGGAGGGGAAAGATATGGAAGATATGGGAGAATAGATATCGGTGGAGGATTATATATAGAAATAAATTAAGGATAGGTTATTGTAGAAGACTGCTGGTGGGCTCTAGTTTAACAGAGTGCAAAATATCAACAAGTCGGTCTGAGTGGTGAAGTTTAATTAACTCACTAACCCTTGCCCTCTCTCTTTGTCGCAGAATAGAATTTACAGAATCGCGAATGGTGTACCAATGACACGCGCTCGCGGGGGAGGAAGAAATATGTGAAACAGGACAAGGCAAACAGTGAGTATGAGTAGGGGAATCAACAATTTCATATCTGTTACTGTCTTGTAGCAAAAGAGGACCCAACAACTGTTTTTTGTTTTTCTTGCTTTGTTTGTGTGGCTTTCCATTGCATTTGTTGCAATGAGTCAAATTCTGAACCCATAGAAATGCCACCTCCACCAATTCCTTGCCCTTCCTTTTGTGTGGGTATATGTATGTCTCATGTCGGTATTGTTCCTCTGCGCGTGACGTTACTGTCAGAGTTTCTTATGACGGACTGCTAGATTTGCTTCAGCCATTGGTCTAAGATATTTTTTTTTTGAAGTAAACCTAAGATATTATTTATTGACATGTAAAGTGTGCATTGTTGCTTTACATAAATAGTGTGACTAGATATATTATAATTATATAGCTCTAAATTAGTACATAATTATTTATTTCCCATATTTAAGTTCCTGATTTTGAAGGGTTCTGTTTTCCCATATTAAGGGAACAAATAGTATATTAATATGTGATTCCTCTAGGTATTTATGTATCAGTGCAGAAAATTATGACTCCTTTGCAAAATTATGGTGTCAGGAATTTGGTTCTAGAGGTAGAGGGAGGTTCATGTTAAAAACTCTCTTAGAAAGCAAACTAAAAACTAATATGAACTTTTAAATTAATTTTTTAAACGATTGAGATTCAAACCTATGTGTTTAACATCATAAAAATATTGAGTTTACATTCTTGTTTGCGTGTGTTTACATCACTTATACTGATTGGTTACACTACTTATATCAATTGTTTACATTGATTTTTAGTTTGCATTATGAAAGAGGTTTTTGCTTGAACTCTCCCGTATGGAGAAATATAACCCTAAACACAATGAGAATGTTGTGTAAAATTTTAAATCAAATAAAATTAGACTGTCAACTTCAACATTACACACGAATTTTTTCTACATACGTCTCCATACTTGTGAAGTAATTGAGATTTGTTTGTGTCATGGTTGTTTGTAACCTCATATTCTTGCCATGAAAAGAATAAGCTGGCAATTTGTGCTTTTAAGTCTCACACGTAGGCTGCTAAATTGTTTGAGGACACAAGTCGTTGGGAGAGAATATCTCGGAACTTTACGTGATATTTTCATTATTCAGTGTTGTAAGAAACAAAAAAGGGTCATAAGATACTTCCACAGCACACACCACACCCCACCACGTGAAGGGTTGCTGCTTGAAAGCAACGTCGTAGTAGATTTGTTCACACAAGCAAAAGCGTCATTTTTGCAGAACAGCAACTGTTTTACAAAATATCCCGATAATAGTTGTTGGACTTTCTCATCTGGTAATGACAAGCTCCAAACACAAGAAATTAACAAAAAGAACCTTAATTTTCATTCCTGGCCGACTCACGAAATATATTCCAATTGAACCAAAAAAGCTTACTCGGTAAGAAATTGAGGTGTAGAACCAAACAAGACATCACCATCAAGAATCAAAGCACTATTACCAGATTCACTTTATGGATCAATGTTTATCTGTAACGCATTAAATATAAATAATTTTGTGCTGGGTGCAAGTCACATCCCTTGAATCAATGAGTTGAGACTGAGAATGTTTAAAATTGAAATTCAGGACTCTGCAACTGGAAATACTGATCCGATCTTCTGGCCATGGCAATAGCACTTGATGTTTACTGAGTACGGACCTATTTGAATGTGATTGTCCTCTCCGCCCATGTAATAACACAGCGTGTACAGTGCGATCTCAAACTCCGGGCTCACTCCGACTAGAGTGCTCGACACCGATTTTAGAATCCCATTCCACTCAAACTGAATAGTGAGCAACTGCGATTCAGAGTCAGGCTGCACATTGACACAAGAAACACAAAGTTACTTTCCTACAAGACATGCTTGACGTTCAGCAGATAAATATTCGAGGAAACATAAGGCCGAAACCAAGTTCCGATATCATGTTAAAGCTTAATCTACCTAAAAGCTTAAATTCATAGGTGAAAATGACCCAAGATGCTTATCAAATGGTCACATTTTTTCAATGTGAGTTTTCTCATAATAGTAGCTAAGATTGATAATTGGCAATTCCTAGCTCAAATGAAAACTAGTCCTTGATATTTCCTACATGAAGCACGGGATCCATTTGAGAGTTTGAGTTCAACAATAAAATCCAACTACAACAGAATGGTCCAGATGTTATTGACTACTTAATGTTCCAATATCAGATGATGTGTTCGCCAAACTTGCTTTCTAATTTCATTTTTCATTAGTTTCAGGGCAGTTATGTTCATAAAAAGCACAAAAGGCAGTGTTGTAGAAATCGTTAGGCGCTATTCAATCGGACATGGCCTCTGGGTTGGGCTCAGACGGGGACTAGGCGGAATTCTATTTTTTAATTTATATTAAATAAATTATACTTATTTAATAAAAATATAATTGTGCTATATCAAAAGTAATAAAAAAATTTTAAGATATCAAAATTTTCAATGTCCAATTTCAAAGTCATACTTTAAAGTTCTTGCAACAAAACTCATATTTCAATTAATAAAATTTAACAGTTTACAAATAAAGTGCATTAATTTGAGAGACTTTTCAAATATTTGGTGTTTTCAAAAAATCAATTATTTTTTTATTTTGGCCCAAACCGATTCAAAACCGGTCCAAACCGGCTCAGCACCTGAAAACGATTGAATAGACTTAAATCGGATCGGTAGGCATGATTTTGGCTGCCGACTCGGCCGCCTTTTACAACACTGACAAAAAGGAGCATAGTGATGTACAAAATAAGCAACCATGTAATCCCTAAAAGTTCTAGGTATCATCCTAATTCCATGCCCTCTGTTAAAATCTTCTTCCTGCTTGCCCGTTACTTAGTTCAGAATACTATGCATAATCCAATTAATTATATTATGATCGGTTGAAGAAAACTTGGTCAACAAATAGCACATCTTGTACGTGCCATCTTGACTAGAGGGAAAAACAGACTACACAGTAACCATTATACAAACTAGACCTATCTCTTGCTGATGAATATTATAGATTACTATTTGATGATGCAGTAATTTTTTCCCCTTTTAATTGATAACTTTTATACATTATCTCAGCAAGGAATGGAACAAAAATAACTATGAATATACTTACAATCTCTCCACGCCTTCGAGGGAAAATGTAGCCTTGATAGTCAACACACCCTTTTGCTTCTTCAAGGTAAAACTGAAAACAAAAAGAGCATATTACTGATATAATCTTGCAGTCTGCATCTAGGTGACTCCACAAAATAGTAATAGGACACTGGACATCAAAGAATGACAATATAACGAGACATCCACCTGAAGCCAGTTATGGAAGCCGGAAACTTCATATTTATCACGCTGCTTAACTTCTCCGACAAATACATGTTCAAAAGCAGAAGAGGAACCCGATGTGCCACCGCGACCATAAAGATCAAACCAAAGACCAGTCAACATTCTCTTAAAATCTTGATAGTTATCAGAAACAATACCCTTAGCAGAGAGATACACATGAAGATATTTAATTGGTGCAGTTCTGCTGATCTCTTCTATAAAAGCAGCTTGCTCTTGCTTCTCTTCAGAAGTGACTACTTCTCTGCACCCTTCCCTAGGATTGTAATTATCCAGAAGAGAACAGAAGCGAGCAAAAGTAGGCCTGTTCAATACATCTTCACCAAGCCATTCGAATAGACTTCCTTCTGCCATATCTCCCCTTTGGTATACCTTTTTCCCTTCACCACAATCAATCTGATAATCCCTGCCAGGCACCAAACGATTAAAATCAAGTTCCCAGAGCTTGTTGCAAGCTTCAGACAGGTCTGCAAGCTCTTTCCGCGAGGGTTCTATATCGCTGCCTATCTCAACTTGAGCAGAATAATGTTGTTCACTAGAAGGTTGTTTGTATACATTCCATTGATCTTTGATAATCTGTGAGTTAATCAATAGAAACAAGATTATAAAACTACTCTTCTGTGAAACCTCAAATTTACTTAGAACTCAGGATTCATGAAATTCAAATATCACTGTATGAAGTTAAAGATATGTGAAGTTCAACTAGCAAGGTGAAAGCAAAAGCTATCAATAGAGAGAGACACATAGTTAACATTAACATGAGAAATCAAGATAGCTTAAGCTTCAATGAAGTTGAGCTAAACTTGGTTTCAATTTGTTAAGCCATATCTAACCCTAGAGCACAAACATATATAGGCAGAGGGTCCAATATGCTAATTAAGTGGCCACAAGATCCACATTTTTAGACGCGAGACTTAAACGTTTCTCATGGGCAAGCTGAATTGAGATATTCACATATTTTAGATGTGGTGCTATGCACATCGACCAAGAATAAGAGATGGATCTTTGGCCCTAGGATGTAGGCCATAGAAGATTAAACTTTAATACCATGCTAAGGTCCAATCCAACTCAAAAGCTCAAGCAAAAAGTTGAAGTCCCAATATATTTATCATGTGGTGACAAGCTCCACATCTTTTAATTGCGAAACATTAATATGCTTTTCTTTGACTCAGCTACTTCCTACAAATTGCAAATCAAAATACAAAACCAAGACCAAAAAATATCTTGTGAATGACTGAACTTCAAATAAGAGTGAACCTTATGTGATTTCCTTGAAGGTTTTTTGCCAACAGTCTCCCAACCATCATTGTCATTTTCCTGCGTAGATACCATCAGAGGGAGTCAACAAATTAGAAAAACATAGTTCAAAGGTTCATTACAGACCAGACCACAGGATTTGCAGCCTACCTTTCCGTTCCATTGAGTTTGGTTATCATCATATTGTCCACCATCTTCATCCCTTTGATACCCTTGAGCAGCCTGCAGTTAAGATACAAACTTAGAGCATAAAAAACAAAGCAATTGTGAAGTTACCAAACAGTAAAGGAAAAAACGGGCTCATTAAACAATGCAAAATATATACTTCAGAAGGATAATCTGCCCTCATGTTGCAACCAGAAGGATATACATACGATGTTAAGAGTTGATTGTTCCAAGACATTAATACTTCCATTTATGTTCTCATTCAAATTCACACAAAAAATACAAGATGTTAGGATTGACTGTCATAGAATAGAGAAAAAATCACTCAGTATTATTACTTCACACTTTGGTCCGCAGCAATATCTGAAAAATTTTACTATGTGCATATCTTTAAATGGAAATCAATGTAAGTCAACTCAGATAGCATTATTGAGGTTGGTGCTGAGTGTCTGATACAGAGTAATTCACTATTGTACCTATAATATGAACCTTGTTTGAAAATTAATAATATCATTTTCCCCGGATTGTGAACTAAAAACCATTACATAAACCACTGAATTGATAAAAACATAAAACAAAATGAACACTAAAAGTTGATGGAAAGTGAAAAAATCAAGCAATCCACCTTTTGAGGTCGCCTAGAGGATGGTCTGGACTCGGAGCTCTCCTCACACTCGTTCTGCTGCTGCCTCCCACCATGCCTTTGATCCTGCAAGATCACAATCAAAGGCATATTCAATTTCATTTTATTTGAAAATCAGAATAAAAAAAACAACTTGTAAAGTGGAATCATCGGAATCGGACCTGTCTGTTCCAAGGGCTCGGATGGGTCTTGACTTCTTCTCCTTCCTGATCCTCCCCGGAGACGACCTGCAGCAGCCATTTTCATGAGGAATCAATCAATACGATTCTCCCAAAAAAAGGCGACATGTATATACTAACCTGAGCCCAACTGGATCTGGATCGTTCCTCTCGGTCGTCTTCGTCATGACCGATGGCAACGTTGATCATGTCGTTGACTAGACCGTCCATTTTTCCCAAGAGAAGATTGAAGCAGCAGAGAGTGTACGAGTCAGAGATCTGATCTGATCCGATCCGATCCAATCCAATCGAATATATGATATGATATGAAAATAGGGTTAAAGAGAGAGATGGTAGTTGAATAAAATTCACAAAAGGAATGGCGCGGAAAGTTGGCTGCCCACATTCATGTGTCACTCGTCACGCTAATAATCAGTTATTAGTCGACCCTACTAATTTTCACCACCTTGCATAAGGAGATGACTAAAGAGGAATCCGTGCTGTAAAAGGCGGCCGAGTCGGCCGCTTAGTCGGCAACTGGGCGTTAGAATTACGTCTACTGTTTCGATTCGTTTTGAGCCTATTAAGTCGTTTTTCAGGCGCTGGGCTGATTAGACCAGTTCAAAATAATAAGAAAAATTAATTTTTTTCAGGCGTTTTCAAACTGTTTTCGGGCATTTTTGGGTCACCACCGTAGCCCCTCTTTAGCCTCCACCGTGGCGGCGTGGCCCGTCTCAGGCCTACCCTGCGGCCCCCGTCCGTGGCAAAAGATGACTACACCGTGGCCACCCTCAGTCAACGACCGTGGCCCCACCGTGGCGATTTAACCACTTCAAAATTTAAATAGCCTAAAATCTCATTAATGGAATATATATATATAAAGTATCATTAATAGAAATGAACTTTAATTTCAAAACTGACCATTGAATTTACTAGAGCGTGGCTTTTAATTCAAATTTTAAATAGCCTAAAATCTCAAAAATGGAAAATATAAATATATATAGTATCAATAATAAAAATAAATGCATACATAAACAGTGAATTCAAAATCAGTAATTTATTCATGATTAATGTTAATATTAAATTAGTTAATGAAAATTCATTAATTTTGAGATTGTTTTATAATTATTATATTTTAAAAATTCATTCAATCAAACCTCTACAATCTCATTAATGAAAATATATTAAAAATGTTATTGATGAAAATAAATGCATATATAAAATGTATGTGAATATTTTATATGTTTGGATATTGTTTTCATTTCTGTTTTAAAACTTGGAAAATTTAACTGTACACCAATCATCATTTTTTAAATTGTCCAAGATTTGTAAATAAATCAACGCTGCCAATTTGTAGACCTTGACTTAACCATCTATACATCTGTAGTGATTTTTAAAGTCTCTTTTATGGATATGATAAATTTAATTTAATTTTATAATTTAATGTTAGACCTTTAATACGTAAAAAGTAAATATGACATAAAACATACATTCTACACCTCAATTCCAAAATTATATTTCCAAAATTTTAAATTTTATTAGAATATTAATCTACCCAGAATTTTCAAGATATTAGGTATGGAATAAATCAGATTAGATTTGGACGAGACGTAAGCAGGGTATTTCGGTCGGTAGACTCTTTTACACACATCCTGCGTCCGGCGCTAAATTTTATTTGCGTATGCTGCTTAATTTTGTGAAGGGTTGTACATTGTTTGAAGATATAAGAACTATAAATGGATATGTACATCCGACTTATAAGGCTGCGTGTTTTGCACTCGGCATTTTGGATGATGACAGGGAGTGGGCCGCGTGCTTGGTCGAAGCCTCGAAGTAGGCCTCCAACTATGAGTTTCGCCATTTATTTGCGACCTTACTTGCATACTGTCAGGTTGCTGATGTGTCCAGGTTGTGGACATCAACGTATGAAATGCTCTCCGAGGATGTTGCTGTGTTGTAGAGAAAACGATATGAACATGCCAATTTACACTCTATTTGAAATTGAAACTATACTATTGAAAATGGGAAAGAGTCTAAAAGAGCTCTCGGGAATGCCACTTCCAGATGAACGGTTGGTTCGGCAATTGCGCAATCGATTGATTAATGAGGAGCGAGGCCACTGTCGCATTGATGAGAGAGAGACCCGCATGAAGTATTTGTCAACTATAAATATTGGTCAGAAAAGGGCGTACGACGCTGTAATTGCGTCTTTTGATAATAATAGGGGCGACCTCCTATTCATACAAGGTCGAGGAGGCACTGGCAAAACATACATGTGGAACACGATCATATCGAGGCTCAGGTATGAAGGAAAATTGGTGCTGCCTGTTGCAACGTCTGGTATCGCTGCACTTTTATTGCCTGGTGGAAGAACGGCACATTTGAGGTTCCACATTCCAGTTGAGCTGACAGCTGAGTCAGTATGTGAAATTTGTCACGATACAAATCTAACCGAGTTGTTACAGGAGACTTCACTAATAATATGGGACGAGGCGCCAATGGCGAATAAACATTGTTTCGAGACACTTGATAGAAGTCTCAGAGACATCCTGTCTGTGCGGGATGCTGACAGTGCACATAAACTGTTTGGGGAATGACGGTTGTCTGTGGTGGTGATTTTAGACAGATATTGCATGTAGTTCCAAAGGGAGGTCGAACAGATATTTTAGAAGCATCTCTTAATTCGTCTTATTTGTGGAAATCATTTGTGGTGTACGAGCTCACTGAAAATATAAGGCTTATACAAACTCTGTCTGATGGTTCGGATGCTCTAGACATTTGTAGATTCGACGAGTAGCTGTTGAAAATTGGGGATGGATCATCTTATGATGATCCAGTGGGAGAGATGATGTGTATTCCCCTTGACCTCTGTTTGGATGATGCTATGAATCAAATTGATGGTATGATCGATAAAGTTTATACCCATCGTTGCGGTCAAGGTACAGTGATCCAGCTTATCTGACGGAACGTGC
>JAYMTP010002848.1:0-18478 GCA_036897365.1 Geranium brycei
TCGGAACGACGCCGTCCCAGCGGTGGCGCTTCGTGACGCCGCCGCGCCCCGACATGTTGCTCTGGCCGGCGAGGATGAAGATCTGCTTGTTTTGAGGGGTTTTGGGAGGTGGGTTTTTCTGGGTTGAGCTTGATGTACCCATGGCTTCACGGATCTGAGCGATTGTTCATCGATTTGGTGAGGAATTGGAGATTTGGTTCTTGTTGACTTGAAGTGAAGGTGAAGGTTCTGTTTCTGGTTACGTGGGCTGTCACTGGTGGTTAACCAAATTAAATGGTTTAAATTCAAACCAAACCGTGAGAATGTTGGTTTTAAAATTTTTAAAGACATAACATAAACCAAGTGTAATCGAGTTGCTGGTTTCTAATCGACTAAAATGGGTCGGTTTTTTTTATTTAAATCGAAACATCCATAGTTTACGAGCTTGACACTTGAGCTGATTTTATATTTAAAATTTTTCTTGTTCATATTTTACCTTATTATTTATATACTATTCTATCTTTTCCCGTTCCATCCGATACCGTAAACACGAACTTAAGCCATCTATCGAGGAGGGTTATGAAGTTAGAATCTCTTTATTCGTCGAATCCATATTCATTGAGGAGATATATGCAGTCTAATGGACAGAATGAGATAGAGACGAACGTTGTGAATTGCGATGGATTTCATTAAATCGATTTGGAGAACCTTGGGGATCTAGGGTATGAAATTGAAGTAGGTATATAGAAGCGTAGATCTTTTGTCTGGCGTTGAAACGACATCGTGGTTTTTAATAATACGAACCATATTCGATCAAAATTAATCGGCTAACTTAAAAAATAAAACCATAACTTAACTATAATCCATGATTTTCGGTTTTTTGAGTTTAGTTTGATTCGGTTCGAGTTTAGTTTGATCCGGTTAAAATGGACACCCCTACTGGTTCTGGTTTGAGATTTGGATCTTGTTGACTTGAAGGTGAAGGTTCTGGACAAAGCCCATTTATTTAAGCCCCAAGATGCAGGCCCATGTTATAGGCCCAACTATTCGATTCCCATTCCTAGCTCATCAATTACACGAACTCACTCGCTGCCTGCGAGTGACTCGCATCACTGAGCAAAAGCTACTTTAGCTTGATTTTACTGTGTTCGACTGAAAATTCGACTATGCAAACGATTTTCTCGCAGGCGGCGGCTTTTTCCGGCATCTCCACGGCGGAGGACCCCCCCTTTCTCCCCCTCGAAGCCTCCTTCTCCGGCGACTAACTCTGAGCATAAGCCCCATCGCTCGTCCGTCTCTCTCCCCTCCAAATTCCCTCAGAATCACCCACCAATCTCTTCAATTTCCTTCTCCACCGTCTCACGAGGCTCTATGGACCAGAAACTGTAACCTCTCGTTAAGACCCAGAATCGCTTCTTCCTCGAATTCGTCTGGTTACACTTCCCCAAGTGACGAGTCCGCAAGAGTCGCTCAGGTTCTGCTCCTTTCCTCCTATCTCTTGTGCAATTCCCTGTTTGGTTTCTGAGAAAATGAGGGGAAAGGGAAAGGAAATTTTGTAAAGGTTAAATTTTTCTGTTTTTTCATTACTTGGCAAAAAACCCTTTTATTGAAATATTATCTTTTTTTGTTTTGTTGTTTAAATCCTTGGTTTGATTTGCTATGCTGTAAATGAGTTTGAAATGTATAGTTTTCTTTGTAAGTGAATTGTGACAAAATGGAGTGATTGTGAATTGTGATGTTGTAGGTAGCTAAGAGATTGGAGGCCACTTCTAGGTATTTCAATAGATTGGGGAGTTTAGGGTTTTGGTGTCAGCTTGTGTGCACATTGGTCGCTGCGGTGATTCTTGCCTTCTCCGTGGTTGTGACCGGTAGGATCACTTCACCCGCTACCTTTTATGCTACTGCCGGTGGGATTGTTGCAGCGTTCGTTTCTGTGTTCTTTTCTTTTGGATATATCCGGCTTTCTGAGAAGCTCAAAAGAACTGTGAATGATCCCGCTAAGGTATTGTGCTTTTTCATGTGCGGGTTTCTTAATTATTTTTTGGATTAGGATGCGTTAGAAGTTCCGTTGCTCTGGATGGATTGTCAATGGTCATAATAGATATTTGCTATCAATTTATCGGCTTCATCGTCACATTAGTATTATTTTATCACAATAGTGTGATTTTCATTGTTTATTTTTCTCAATACTTTGGATTGTGCAATGCAGAGGACAAGTAATTTTTTTAGTTCTATGTGATTTTCTAATGTGTGGTTGTATTACTGCAATGATCATCGGTGCCTAACCAGGATTTTAGGTGGGTAGAAAAAGAAACACTCACAATAGTGTCAAAGTAACCCGGTTTGGCTCACTAGAAACTTGAGGAATATAAAATTGCTCTTTTGCTTGATGAAATATATATGAAGATGACTTTTTTACTTTGGGTTGGCAGAGAAGCAGTTAATAATTAAATGTTTCACATTTTTATCCATGATGAAGAAAAGATAAAGGGCACAGCCCCTAGTATCTCTAAAGTTGGATAAATCTAATTTATTATCCGATGACTTGAGTGTAAAACGACGGGGGCGTCTAAAGACTGTAGGTAGAGTAGTTTTGCTACGTTTACTGAGTTTGTACTAAAAGTTTACGGCCATAGTGTATTTTCAGAATGGTGTGTGGAGGGACATTTGTCGTACTAAGGTCAAATTAAGCTATATGCTTGAACATATACATCTCATATTGCTTCCAATATTTGATGCCCACAAAATGAACTGTAAGTCATTAAGGTACTCCATTCTATGCAACCTTTTAACTTTTACTCCTAATTTCCTCCCTAAAATTGGCAGGCTCCTCCACGTGCTGATGTTGTGAGAAGCTTAAGAAATAGCATAGCATTGAACATTTTGGGGATGGGCGCTGCTGTCTTAGGCCTGCAAGCCACGGTTGGATCCTTGGTCGCCAAAGCTCTTACTTCCACAGCAAATCCGTATTACCAAGGAATCCCCCCCGGAAGCACCCCTATACTGGCTCTAGACGTTTTCCTAGTTCAGGCACTCGTCATATCTTAATTCCAGAATCTCGATGTCCACATAAGCTCCTAAATGCCATAATCATGCAAACTAATCATCTGATTAAATTCAGAAAATTTTATTGTGGCTCTTACATGCTCGCACTTATGAAAGAATTGTTGCTATTCATCATGCAGGCTGCGGCGAACACAATCCTCTCTCATTTTCTGGGGCTCGCCTTCTCGTTGGAGCTTTTGCGCTCGGTGACATTACCAGTTCCAGGGAGCGGCACTACATTTCCCAAACTTGCTTGAATTGTCCTGAAAGCTTGCCACCAATGTAGCATTTGTAGGGGAAGAACATAAGCTTGTAGCTAAAATTGTCTGTAACCACATTTCTGCATGAATGTTTTATCATTTCTCTGTTGTTCATGTTCCCATGTCGAATCTGAGCAAGTTTTTTCTACCCCAAGTGAAAAAATTGTAATAACCATTACAAGAATATTGTAGAATATTCAGTGAAGGCCTAAAAGTGTCTCCTTGGGGTGGGGAAATGGTTTTGGAAAATTATCTGTAATTCAAATACTATATTGACTATAGAGGTGTTTATGGTTTGACTTTGAAATGAGTTGATCATTTCGGCTTTTAGAAAATAAAAATTGAAATTGTTAGTTCAGGAGAAGAAATCCGCTACAAACTAAATTTGGGTGTCCAAACGTCTAAACGGTAGAATGTGTAGTACAAAATTGTAGAACCATGTAGAACTTGTAGTGTGAAGTTGTAGAACGTGATAGATTCGTACAAAATTGAAGAGCCTTGTAGATAGTGTAGTGCAAAGTTGTGGAACCCTGTAAAATGTGTAGTGCAAAGTTGTCGAACGTGATGGACCCGTAAAACCTTCAAGTGTGCGCTGTAGAATCTTGTTGCCATGTGTCGCACGCTGAGACAACGCACGTTCAGATCCACACTGATCCAACGGTTGTAGAACGCTCGGACGTTCTACAACCGTTTGTACTGGAATGTGCCCCGTTAGTTTAGTTTGGTTTGATTTTAAATTAGTTGATTATTCGTTTGGTCAATTGTATTCAACCCAATTTCATAAATTTCACTTTCGAACATATTTTTTATATAATTTTTCGTTGGCCCAATATTTATAACTTGAATCCCCAAAATCTCATGTCGTACAACAATTCATATATTCATATGATAAAATTGATTGGTTTTTGATTTAGTTTAATTTTTCAATTAATTTACTTCTAGGTGCTCAAATCGAACTGATTGTGCCTTAGTTTTATTTGATTTAATTTTTTTCTCGAGCAGCCAAATTGTTTTTTTTTATAAAATTACTAAATAAATTGAATGTTTATTTCCTTTCAAAATAAATCGAGCAAAATAAAAAGGATCGGGTCGGGTCAGTCCGAGTACTGTTTGTGTTAGCCTGGTGCAGTTGCTGTAGGATCCAGAGTGAGCGAGGTCGTGATTTTCACGATTTCTTTGTTTTGCATCTGAATTGAAACGCAGAGAGAGCTTCGCGTAGAAGAATCGTACAGATCTCGGAATCGAAGTCCAGTGACTGAGAATCGAATCGGAGGAGCAAATCGGAAGGAAGAGCCGAGGAGAAGAGAGAAGGAAAATGCTGCCCACGGTCTCTAAAGGACGCTCGTCGTCCTCAGCTTCTCGAGCCAGCCCCATGTTCCCTCAGTACCTCCGCAGAATCGTCAAGGTTCGCTCTGATCTTCTCCGGATCTGATCTCCGTTTCCTTCAATTTCTGTATATTTCATTTCGCATCCTAGGACCTTACTAGTTCTCAGAATGGACGATTGAGCTTTATTTTGAACTGGGTATCGAAAATTCGAGTGTCTGCTGGACGTATGCTTTGTGGGTTTCTTTGCTTTTGGATGGTGCATTAATGTAGAGGGTACACAATTTCATCTTGGGGGTTATTGGAATTGGTGGAATTGTGGTGTCAAGTGCAGTTTTCTAGGCTTGTTTGGGTCTGTAGAAGGCTGTGGGGTTGGTGGGTTTTCTCATAATATTTGATGTTGGATCTTTGATATTTGATCTTGCAGAACTAGTTTATTTGCATATTTATGAGTAATTGGGCTAACCTGTTGTGTTGAAGTGGTTCCTTTATTACCTGTTATTCCTGGTTTGCGAATATGAATTTTTATGCCATGAGTATTGGTTTAGAGAAAATGTCATTCTCATGGCTACATTCTGCCTTGATATGACCCTTCTCATGTCTTCGGGACGTAGTTTTTTGTGGGTTTTCTTGCTTTTGGGCGGTGCAATAATGTAGAGGGTGCAAAATTTCATCTTCGTGGTGATGGGAATTGGTGGAATTGGGGTGTCAAATGCAGTTTTCTAGACTTGTTTGGTTCTGTAGAAGGCTTCAGAGAAACATATGATTTTTCTCATAATATTTGATGTTGGATCTGTGATCTTGCAGAACTAGTTTATTTGCATACTTGTGAGTAATTGGGCTAGCCTGTTCCTTCTATGATCTGTTATGCTTGGTTTTTGAATATGAATGCCTAGAGTATTGGTTTAGAGTTAATATGACCCTTCTCAAGGCTACATTTTGGCTTAATATGACCCTTCTCATGGAAACCCGAGCTAGTTTTCACATGGTATTTGAAAGAAACATGTACGTCTTTTATCATTGATGATTGATTCTTGGAGTTTATGAAGTTGTGTGGATTTGTTAAAACTTAAAAGTTACAAGTCTTTGTAGTAGAAGTGTTATTTACATGGTTGTTGTTATTACAAATAAAAGATGTTGAGGTTCCCTATTATGATGAAATATTTAGTCTATGGGATGCCAGCTTTATTTAAATTTATGCGTTGTTAATTATGGATTGTGAACCAAGGAGTGCATTTGTTTCATCAGTTATGTCAGCAGTCCTAATCCACCTTACCTTCTGGAATGTTTTGTGAGAGCTGGTGGCTATCGATTCATTAGAATGGTTTTGTATTTATATACACGATCTTGACTACTGCTTATGACAACTGTCAATAACTTGTTACGGGTTCAATGCAGTGGCAACAAATGGATATTGAATACACTTTCTGGCAAATGCTCAACCTATGCACTTCACCAAAAGTTGTGTAAGTATTGTATCTCCTATTTGATATCATCGTGCTTGACTTATAAAATTCCTACCTTTTAGCATAGCATAAATAATTTAATCACTTCTTATCCCAATCCCATTAGTGTTTCCTAGGATTTATTTAATAGTTATGCTTCTGCATTTTGCATGTGGATCCTTACAATGGATGTAGCTATCAACACACAAAATATCATAAGCGTAAGCCTAATTTTTCGGAAGCGTCAATTCAAATTTTTTCTTTATGGCATCTTCTTGCTACTTAATGTACAGTTGAAATGTTGTTTTCTCTTTTTTATGGTTGCAGAAACGAAAAATCAGTGGGCTCGGGACGATCCTGCTTTTGTTGTTATCTGCAGCCTTCTTCTGGCAGTTGCAACTTCTGCTTACTGTGCTGCGTAAGTTTCTTTTATGCTCTTCTATCATATTATCGAATGAAGTGACAATTGCGTAATGATTTAGTACATAATATGGAATCATTTTAAGTTCCCATATAGTTTTTTCAGAGAGTTTCTTGTCAGATGTTCATAATTGTTCACTAGTTTGTGATTATTATTAACCATACAATTGCTAAATCATGCAGTACCTTGAATGTGACAACCTTTTCCCATTTCATGGATTCATAATAAATATTATTACAGTTTTTCTATTCCATTTTGTTTACTGTTAAACAGTTTGATTGGATTCTTCTTTCAAGCTTTCCCAATAATAATATATATCAGTGTTTTTTTTCTTCTTATTACAGGTACGACCATAGTGCCACACATGCTGCTTTTGTGGTCTTTTCTGTGCTGTTTTTCCATTTTCTGATAATCGGAATGATGCTGGCTACATTTTGTTGGTAAGGCCTGCTTGCACCTAAATGGTATTGTGGTAAACTGTTGATAATGTCTGCATATGAGCTCTCCTTAGGATGACTATGGTTTCCTAACAATTTGTCATTGTTTTCGAGACTATAAAATTCTGACTTTCTTGTTTATGTGCTGTTGATATAATATCTCTTGGTGACTACTGACTGTATAAAAATTGTATCTGAATGGTACATATTGTTGGCTTCCTCAATAGTTTCTCTCCCAAATAATTCCACAGAGATCCCTCTCGTCGGTAGCTAGTGATCAACATTTATCTATTAAAATATGTGGAATCATCCTGTAAGAGTTGTGAACTGCTCAGTCTGTGTTTTATTTGAGAACTTCATTCTTTCATGACGTAACACATTTATACAGCACTTTAGCAATAATATTCCCAAGTTAATGATATAGAGTGTTTCCAGTTAGATTAGATTGCCGTAATTATCTTCGCTGGTGTCCGAAGTTTATTACATCTTTCTATTTGTTTTATTTGCCAGTATCCCACATAGGTTTAACTTTCTACTCTTAACTCTAGCAAGTTTTGGATGTATTTAGTTACTAAGTAGTGGGAATATTGTGAATTTTTTTAGCTGGATCTAAAATCCAATTCCATTGCAAATTTGGATAGACTTAAACCCTTTCATTTTCTTGAAGTTGTCCCTTTTTTACATGGTTAGTTCAGAGATGTATGAGCTGAAGTTGAACAGTATAAAATTGTCCGTGTTTAATGACATTCAATATTCATACAGGTTCCTAACAAATTCTTATCTCCGGGAAGAGGCTCCTAACAGTCATGTGGTTGAGCAGCGTGTTGAATGGCAAGTCTGAAAATGAATTCTCTCCTTGTCCTCAGAAACTTGTTGTTTGGCATAATGCAACTAGATTTCATATGAAAAAAATGAATTTAGAACTCCATGAATACTGCATGCCTAGGATTGTGCAAAATGAATTTAGAACTCCATGAATACTGCGTGCCTAGAACTCCATGCCTAGGATTTTACTTATTTCATTCCGCACTGTTAATCAAATTGGGCAGTCTTTGCTGACTTTAATTTTTGCTTTGGATTGATGAAGGTTGTATGCATTTGACGTTCACTGCAACTCTTTCTTCCCAATGTTTGTTATGCTTTATGGTAATTTCTATGTTCCATGTACATATTATTTTCTCAAATTATGTACCACTATGTTACTAATGTATTCTTCTTGTGGCAGTGATACATTATTTCCTCTCACCTCTATTGATAGCTCATGGCTTCATACCTGTTCTGCTGTCAAATCTGCTTTTCATGGTGGCCACATCTTACTATCATTACCTCAACTTCTTAGGCTATGATGGTGAGTTACATCTTTTTGTTCTTGATCTGTTTCTTGTGAGATTTGGGTTCAATTGTCGGGTAAGAGCATTATTATGGTTACATGTGTGTCAGATGGTCCACTTTCAAGAAATTGATGTCATCGTACCTTTGAGTTATTACATTTATTACAAATCAGACATTTGAAGTGAATTGATGACTGAAATTGAGATTGAGGTTGCTGTGGACCTAAAAGTCTCTTATAGTGAATTGATGAATTTTTAGTCAAAATTTGGATTCAATGGCATATTCTAGATAATTGTATAAATAAATTTCAGGGTCTTTAAGTTCATTTAGTGATCTAATGTGCCGGTAACATATCTGGCTGCAGTTCTGCCGTTTCTGGAGAGGACAACCTTTTTCCTCTATCCCATTGGTATCGTCATTGTCCTTTCTCCAATCTGTAAGTCTCATCGCAACTAATGTCATGAATATCCTTTGCTTCAAGTTTCATCGCAGCTGAAAATCACATCCTTTTCACTTTGCAGTGATTTTGAGTGGATTTAATCCTTCAAGATACTTCATGAACATGTACTTTAGTCAACTGTTATAATGATTAATTGAAGCTCGCATCCGAAATCACACATATATTGAGGTGGAAGAAACTAGTTCATAGGTTGCATCGACCTAAGAAGGATTTAAGATTTAACGAATGCTTGATATTTTTTTCTCTCTTACGAGCGGATCCCGATTTTCCACAACCTGTATGCGTTCCTACATCCGAGACTGAGAGGGAGTTGGAATGAGTCAAGCCAGCCAGTGTGTTTCAATAGAGGTAGGCAATATCGAATCCAATGAATGTAATATTTTTCGAGATCTTGTTAATTCACGCTTTTTTTTAGTTGACATAGTTTTTGGAAACTTAGAAACAGATGCAAACTTGAAATGAAGTTTGGGAATTGCATATATATTTTCTCTGGTGTTGTTTTGGTACATGAAACTGTTATTTTCTTAAAATAGACCCAATTGCAAATTGTGGTGTACATTTTGTTCAGTTCTTCTCTACCATATAAAATTGTTTTAATTAGTTGATGTGTCAATGGAGTATCATTTTTGAGCATTGACAATTAAGTAGACATTGTCCATTCTGTTTCATGTGCATGACTCATTTGATTCTACAACAGTTCTTAAATTTCAACATCATTGTTGGTATGAGAAAATTTGCACCAATCAACATGAGTGAGTCATCAACAAGGAGTGACTCATGTAATCTTAGTGGAGAATTTTTCTTAGGGACAAAAATGCAGGAACCATGAAAGTCTTGAGGATGTTGGCTCATGTTCAGATTTAGGTGAACAATCTTAGAATTTTGTTGCTTGCATGATATCTTGGAGTTTTGTGATGTGCAATAAAATAATCAAAAGTAGAGAAACAGAGGGTCTTCAGTCTGAAGAAGTCATTAATCCAATTTTATTCCATTAATAATAAAAAAAGCCAGACACTTCACCAGTCACTATCGTTTTAAGGTTAGGAAATTTCATAAACATGACGTGTACAATCCGATTTGATTCAAGCCTCGAGCTTGCTTCCGGCGACGTCGACGACGAATCTGTACCTCACGTCGTTCTTCTCGAGCCTGTCCATGGCAGTGTTGACATAGTCCATCTTCACGACCTCGATCATCGAGCTCAGCCCCTTCTCTCTGCAGAACTCGAGCATCTCCTCCGTCTCCGTCATGCTCCCTATGAAGCTTCCGGTGATCACCTTCCTCCCTAGAAAAAAAAAACCCACAAATCGTCTCAACCCACG
Source organism: Geranium brycei (assembly GCA_036897365.1). NCBI lineage: Eukaryota > Viridiplantae > Streptophyta > Magnoliopsida > Geraniales > Geraniaceae > Geranium > Geranium brycei. The sequence goes on from JAYMTP010002848.1 coordinate 10,027, forward strand.
TCGCCAAAACAAAAAATCAACCCAAACCCGCTTAAAAACACGATCTTGGAACGATCCAGAGTTGGCTTAATAGTTGTTGAGGCCTAAATTGAAAGTGATCAATAAAGTATTGTTTTGGACATTTAAATTTGTGACATTTTTTCATTATATTTGATTTTTTTTAGGTGGGTCTAAAATAATTGCTTCAGTTGCTTTGTGGACGAGTTTGATCTGAAACGATTTAACCAAAAAATGAAGATTTTTTTTTACCGACCTAGCATGAGCATCGGGGAGATGAATTGGAGAGGAGTGTTGATGACGCCGACCAGGACGAGCTTGCCGTCGAGAGCGAGCAGAGAGATGTAAGGCTCGAGGGGGTGTGCCACGGGCACGGTGTCGATTATGTAGTCGAGCGAGTCGGCGAATTCTTGCATCCTGGTCGTGTCGGAGCTGACGAGGTACTCGTCGGCTCCGAGGTGGTCGAGAGCCTCCACCCTCTTCTTGTCGGAGGAGCTTATCACGGTCACGTGGTGTCCCATCGCTTTCGCTATCTTCACCCCCATGTGGCCCACTCCTCCGAGGCCCAACACCCCTCCCCTGAGCCCTGCCCGCTTCAGGCCCAAGTGGCTCATCGGGCTGTACACCGTCACTCCGGCACACAGCAGCGGCGCCGCCTGCTCCGCCGCCATCCCCGCCGGTATCTTCACCGCGAACCTGAAAAGTGAACACAAAACAGAACATCCAATTCAAAAGGGTACTCGAAAGTGTGATCAAAACTTTATTTTTTACTTTTTATTTTTATTGATGTTTAAAAAAACATTAGGTATTGGTTGGGCTTATACAATCTCCAAAAAATAAATAAATCAGATTGAAAGATATATTGTGAATTAACATGAAACACGAGACAAAACACCCAATTCAAAATGTCACATGAAACACAAAACAAAGCACCCAATTCAAAAAGGGTACTCAGAAAGTGTGATCAAAACTTTATTTTTTATTTTTTGTCAATGTTTTAAAAAACCTTAAGTGCTGCGCATGCAATCTCCATGACTAATTAAAGAATTAGTCTGGAGAAAATAAATCAGTTTCAAAGATATATTGAGAATTAACATGGATTAATCATAGGTTAATTTGACAAGTCGGGAATTTTTAGAACACTGTATATTTTACTTCTGGTCGACGACGATGGCTCCGGCGAAGCCTCCCTGAGTTGGGGTCCCGTCGGCGTTGACGTCGTTGTAGGACCAGACCTTCTTGCTGCAGTACTGCTCGATGTCTGCCCGGCAGGGGCGGCAGGCCCGGCAGCAGCCGACCAGCAGCCCGATCCCGACGGTGTCGCCGGCGACGAACCTGGTGACGTCGGAGCCGACCTCGACGACCTCTCCGACCACCTCGTGGCCGGGGACCATGGGGTACTTGGACGCGCCGAGGTCGTTCTTCACCTGGTGGAGGTCCGTGTGGCAGATCCCACAGCACGTGACCTTCACGAACACATCCTCTGCACCTGTCTCTCTGCAGCAACAACAACAACAATAAAGCTTTGATCTTTACACAACCCAACAAGAAATTGAGTTCTTTTGTTGTTGGGTTTTTGTACCTTAGTGGGTATGTGTAGGGAGAGAGATGGCCTGAGGAGTCTCTAGCAGCCCAACCTGTTGTTGTTCTCTCACTGCCCATTTTGCCTCAGAATCTCACTTTCCACACCACAATGAAGAAGAAGAAGTATAAGGTATAGATGGTGGGTTTAGTGGAGTGTGCTTGTGTTTATATACTATATTAATGATAAATTAATAGGAATAATATTCAGAGAGATTTTTTTAAAATATTTTACCGCTTTTCCTATATACTCACTTGTGCTAAGCCTAGAATGTTGATTTGAGGCTAGAGAGCTAGCACTACTAACTATTAAGAGAATTACACTTTTTGAAACCATTTTTGTAGGTAGATGTATCTAAATTTTCTTTCAATTTGTTAGGTTATTTAATTTTTTTTCTACTTTAGCACACTTAACTGTTACAAATTTAAACAAATAATTTTTCTTTCAGCTTGTGAGGCTATTTAATTTCTTTTTACTTTAACACACCTAACTATTATAAATTTGAAGTGTACTTATATAAGAAAATAGTAACAAAATATATGAGTGTATTTGATTGGAAAAGTGGTTTTTGTAGGATATTTAATTGCAATTATCACTGAATTTGGTGCTGTTTTGAAAAGGACAGCAAAAACAAAAGGTGCAGAAACAAATGGACCAGGGACTGGGTGCGGTAGGAATGACTCTCTTGCTCCTTTGGATCTGCTTTGTGATGGACAAAAACATGTTCCACGTTTTTGTGAAATTATCTCTAACAATGGAATTGAATGATCTAAATTGTAATATGGACCAAGCTTTATGCCTTGAAATATCTGAATTCTTATATGGATCATGTTTTATGCTTGATGTTACATGTGTGGTCGGGCTACAATGGTATATAGTTGATATATTTAGTATCGTTAAAGTGACTTTTCCGATACACGATATTCGAAGTAGCATATATTGAGTTTGTACAATATATGCATTGAGTGCGTCGAAATGGACAACTATAATATAGAGATGCATTCCAGTACGAGTTGGATATAAATACGAATCATCCGAACTGCACGGGAGCCGTTCATCCGTTGAGATTTATACCGACGCGCGACACGTGGCATCGAATTTACACTATTGTTGTTTTCGTGTTTCTACCAGATCTATCTATTTCTATCATGTCACACTCACTTTCTACAACATTCTACTGTATGGACTGTAGTGTTTATACCAGTTCACACTTACTTTCTACCAGTTCGAACGATTCATACTTTTTACCCAGTTTACATTTGATTTCATCTCTATAGTGTATATGTAGATTACAAACAATCAGATAAAGGAAATGTGATAAAGAAAAATATTAGTTAATAGATTCTACGTTGAAGTTTTATCCGACTTGAAAACTTAAATAGATTATAGTTTTAATTAATATTACTTACTGTAATATTTGATTGTTCTCCTCGAAATTCCAATTAAAAAAAGGGTAAAAAGTAAATGATGTTAAGAATCTATGAATATTTCTAGGTGGACACCCCTGTAATAAGTTGTTTCTCACGTAGCCACACCTATAAATTTTTATGTCAGGGTGACTACCCACGAATGAAATTTTTTTTATCACTTTTGGTCTTTTCGTCAATTTCCGTTAGATTTTAACATTTTTAGCATGTGAAATGACTAAAATACCCTTATGACGTGAATGAGTTATTAGAGTTGGATTGAAAAGACCTAAATGCCCTTAACTATTCATTTAATTTTCATAGATGTGCCCATCTACCCCTTCTCTCTCTCACTATCTCTCTCCCTCTCCTCTCACTCATCTCTCTTTCGCGCACAACTCCTCACTACTAATATTAATTAATATGAAATTAATAAGCACAAAATTCATATATTAACCAAAATGAATCTGTTAGCATTAATTCATATTTAGAGCCAAATATGCCTATTAATTACTATCTCTTAACAATGTTTTTTTCTCACTTTTGTTTTATAGTTTGTGAGGGTGGTAAAATATCTTAAATCATAGAAACGTCATCGTTTAACAGTTGGAAAAGTTTTTTGAGGCTAAATTTAAACCAACAACAATTTGAGGGTTGACTTCAGATTTATGCAACCACCTTGTGAATTGTCATAATAATATATGAAAAGAAAACATACAAAATTGGAATGTTTTCAAAACAAGTAAATAAATTTGTGCATACCTAATTGTGTGCAAGTGCAAAAAAAATATTACGTGTCTCGATTTTCTTGAGCAATAACTTATAACTATATTAGTTGTTAATTAAAAAATATTAGAACGGAAATAATAAATTTGCATATATTACACGTAAAAGATTAATTGTATTGATGAACTGCTATTGTGACGACGAGTATTTGACGTATGTGTCTGAGTATCTGACTAATTTGGAAACTCTCTTGTCTAAGAATTTAAATACTAATTTAATTAATAAATTACAGGTCAACTATAAATAGCTACAAAAATCACACAAACAAGGTCCATGGCTCAAGAGCAATGGACTCTCACACCCACAAATTACCAACCCCAAGCCCAAACCAAGTACGAGATGTTGTCGATTCGAACCCTGGCCTCAGATCGGGGTTGAGCTTATTTGGACGATTGTCGTAAAATCAGCTCTCAAAATACTGATATATTAATTGCTATTTATTTGTAATATTGTAATAACTATTTTAGATATTTTACTATCACTTCCTTAATTTGTGGCATATCTAAACTTCACTTTAGAGCCAAATATGTCTATGAATTAATTCATATTTAGAGCCAAATATGCTAATAAATTGGATTATCTCAATATGATTTGTATGTGAGATGTTTGTACTTGACAGGAGGTTCAAATACACAAAACATCTTTGGAAGTACACATGTCAAATTGAATTTTTAGATGAATCGATTTTTAATATGGGGAAAGATTATTATTATAAACAGTCAACTTTCGTAAAATTACCTAACCACGATCATTTTTTTCCATTAGTATATGTGGGAAACGATTGATTAGAGGGTAATTTTGTGTGTAAGTATAGCATTTCTGGTCGAATTCGCCCAACCCGTTATTATGAATTGTATTCTTCCAAAATAAATAACTAATTGACACAATGACTATACATATGAATCGCTCATGTTGCAAATAATTACACAATTGAATTGTTCATTTTTTTTATATATATGCCCTCACGAAATGTAATGACAAATAAGTATCATTATATTTGTCCGCATCTACTAGTTTCCAATGGATAGATCTCGATTGGACAAATTTTAAGCAATGACACTTTGCTCTAGCTAATTTCTCACATCTGCACGTTTCCAACGGATAGATCTCGATTGGACCAATTTTAAGCAATGACCAATTTCTCTAAAAGACTTTCGTCGCGAGGGGGGTGGGGGGTGGGGGACTGAGGTTTGAGTTTTGTATTGATTGAGTGGAAGAGACATAAGACATAAGAGTCCTCACTAGAAAAATCGCTCTAATCAGTTTGATAAAAGTCATGTGTGGAAATTGGTGAAAGCAAAACATGGTTGTTGTTGAAAATCAATTTGATCAAAACCAATTCGTGAAAATATGTAAACCTTGACAAAAAATAAGAGTACACACCTGTTCTATAAAAGGTGTGAATGTTGACCAATTCACTTTATTAAATTTATTTTATTGAACCAACTTCATTAAATTTATAATCATTGATAGATTACATTATTTCACATCACATTTGACTCGGTACAATTGTAAAAATAAGTAGTAGAATAAGTGTTGATTAAATAGTGGTTCACATCACATCCCATATTTGGCCTTGTAGTCGGTCCAGAGCTGGTTCACGCTCTTCCCCAAGAGCTCGTTGAAGAAGTTGTCACTGTAACCAGTTCTCATCTTCTTGTTCAGCTCCGCCACGAACCCGTTTCTCAGGCCATTGCAATAGTCCAGAAACCGAGCCGTCACCACGTACCCCTCGTCCCACCTGCTGCCCTCTCCCGGACGCGACCACCCGATCCTCGGCTCGTACCTATTAAGTTTTTGTTCAATGTATCAAAATTTGAGCTCAAGATCAATTTCATTATAACCAAATAGATGTATTTTATTTCAATAAAAAAAGTATACACAACTATCTCTCGCTATACACTATTTTGAAAATAAAAAAACAGAAATACCCTCGGATAAAAATTTAATCTTCATATTTAAAAAGTCTAAAAACCATAAAAAAATTGATAAATTTGAATAGTTACACATTTTAAGTCATTTATCTTCACTAATTTAGCTTAAAAATATTGCAACCACATTAATAAGTCAACGAAATCCAAAAAATAAAATGTAGTTTAAATTAAACGGAATGACTCACAGCTAAACAAAACAAAATTTTACTAATTTGTTCATTCTCATTTTTTAATTTTCTCGGTTCGATTTTAAACTGATTCAGTTCTAAATCAGATATTGATTCAAAATCGAACCATCGATACCCAGTAAATAATTAGAATCATATAAATTGGGTCACCAGGTCACTACTGGATTTTTGGTCATTGGTCAAATAGAGTTGGTCGGGTATACTTTATTATTCCAGTCATTTTTTTTGTTACCCTAAATATGGTAAAACACATGTAAAAAGTATGGTTGGTCCCGTGTATGATTGAAAACTCACCCTCCTTTCATCCTGACGAAATCGGCGATCCCCTCGACGAGGCCGGTGGGTGCCCGGCCGGCGCCGTTCCACTGGAAGGAGTGCGCCATCTCGTGGTAGAGAATCCCGGTGAACTCCGTCCTGACGTCGCCGGCGGTGTATCCGGCGATGTAGTCGGAGCTGAAGTGGATTATGTCGCCGCTCGAGTAGGCGAGCCCGTCGAGGGGCTCGATGACGAGGCCGACCTTGGCGGTGTCCCGGCGGTCGGCCGGGGTGCTCTGCTGGAAGAGGCGCCACATGAACTCGACCGAGGCCGCCATGGCCCGCCTGCTGTACTCGGCCCCGATCTCCCGGTCGAACCGGGCACCGCCGGGGGTGCTCCCGGCGTTGTTCGTCACGGTGTATTCCACGGCCTGCGCCGCCGCGGCTAGGGAGAGGAGGAGGAAAATGATCGTTTTGTGATCATGTGCCATTTTTTGGGTTTGTGTGTTTTGAAATGTGTTTTTGTTTTGTTGGGGTTTTGTAATGTGCCGTGTGGTTTTTATAGAGAAGCAAGTCAATGCGTCGTCTTGACCGGGTCGTTTGTGTTGTGGCCTGTTTTGTCAGCAGTGACATTAATGTGGCTGACGTTTAGATTGAGTTGTCTCCGGGTCGTTTTCAATTATATACGCATGAATTAAGTATTGAAATGATATTTTAAATCAAAGTGTAAGACTATCTTTGTTTCTATTATTCATTTGTCATCCACTGTAATAAGATGGGTCATGTGTGTCAAGTTGAGCTACACATTATAACATTCTATCATTTCAATGTGCGCTTATACCATGTACATTGCCATAAAAGTCTATTGTTAGCCGACATTATATTTTCACATTATTTATTTAAATTACGGGTTTTGAAATATATAATTATATATCTCAAAGTTTGTAGTTTTTAAAAAAATAAGTAGTTGCTATTATAAGGGCAACGTTTATTGCTATTATAAAGGCAGCACACATCACATCACATAGTGTTATTTTCATTTCTTTTTATGCGGGAAAGTGTATATTCACCCTAGTGTGTTATTATACATGTGGGTTTTCTCAACTCACTCTCACTTAAATGTGCCATAAATGACGTAATGCATGAGAGCTTCCCTCCACTCACGCGGGCCATCATTCATTACGACTTACAAGGAAGTGAAGCCGAAGCACACTGGCACATATATTTAAATCATCATGTGGTGACAGTGTGTAAAATTAGGTCATATATATCATATTGGACTTCACAATTAAAATATCAGCACGTATTTTGTCATACCCAATGATCCTATAACATTTTTAATTATGAAGTTTTTGAGGGAGTAAAAGAGATAGATATTTTTCTATTTAAAAGAGATATACACGACACCTCAGTCATAGGTAATGTGGGTATTGAATATAATAGACCAATTCCTGGGTTGACTCTGACTTGGTTTATCCGTTGATTACGCGCAAATATGTCTGCATTGGACCGGCACAGTAAATTAAATGGTCAAGAGCAGACCTTGAAACATGGAGTAAGATGGTCCCTTCACTCAATTGCCTTGTATAGACTTTTTACTTTATTATTACTAAATAAGACTTAATTAATTATTCCATTAAAACACACTTGGGCCACTGAAAGCCCTGCGTAGCACAACGAGATTGGACCCCCAAACTAAAGTGAAGTGAAGAAAGGAAAAAAAAGGATAAATAATTTGGAGATGCAGGGTATCGATCCCCGTACCTCTCGCATGCTAAGCGAGCGCTCTACCATCTGAGCTACATCCCCTTTTTAATATTTGCCCAAATTGTCCATAAGTATCTCTGTAAATAATCTGTATTTTTGTTGCTTTCGTCGTCAAAATTAAAAGATGACAGCACATATGGTACTCAATGGGTTAATTACTCTTCGATAACGACAATGTCGCTCGTTTATATTTAGAATAGATAATTTGTGAAAATAGAGAATATAATATTTTTAATAACTGGCAATTTTTTTTACAATGTTGAATGAGGAAGTGGTTTAATAACAAAGTGTATAATCTATGCAAAAAAAAAACGATCTTCATATATTTTTTTTGAAACTGAAACTATTACTACCTGCCACTGGCATCAAGTCTAATCGCCTCAGCAAAATTTGACGGGACAAATCCCTGGCTATGATTCCAATCAATTTGGTCTAAAACAAATTTGGCTAACTCATGAGCTGTCGTATTACAAACTCTAGGAACAAAAGTAATCAAAATATTGAAAGCTAATCTACTAATAATGTTATTGCAATCTT
>JAYMTP010002849.1:0-18475 GCA_036897365.1 Geranium brycei
AAAAAAGAGACTAAAGTAGTTAGGGTATGAAAGTGTCATTTTGCTATAGTTAGGTGTAACAAAGTGTCATTATCGTTTTCGTCTATTTTAGCGGAATTACAGTGAGGGCGACAATGAGGTAAAGATGTATGTACCTTTGATGGGGTGAGGCATCTAATCTAGAGCAAAAGTCGTGCACAGCTTGTGAAGAGGCAAATTCATAGATACCCAAAGCCTCGTACAAGGGATTGGCCTCGGTGGGGCCCACGTACCCCCGCCCGCCGGCATTGTTGCGCAGTTTGATGTCTCCGGGGAGGTCAAGCAGAGACCTGACCACGGACTTCATGTCCGCCATTGAAGTGGAAGGGACGTTGTGGTTGATTACCCTGAAACAGCCCCATTCCTCACAAGCTGCTCTCAGCTTCTTCACCTCTTGCTGCCCATTTGCAAATTCTTGGAGATCAATCACTGGGATTGGGCTCTTCTCCATTTTCTGCTCTCTTGGAGGATTTTGTGAGCCATGCCTGTGCTTTTTAGCAGGACTTCAATGGCTTATTAAAGGTTTTTACTATTTTTATTTATTGGAGCCTTTTCTGTATCCTCTCCTATTTTTATGGCCATTTCGCTCCAACCTTGTTTAATCTTGTTTTTTTTGCAGAGTGTTTGTAATCCTCTTAAAATATGTCCACTTTTGGTTTCCGGACTATACTGTGTTAACCCACCAACGATTGGCACCGAAGTCGTGCCAGAAATAACTTTCAAGGAATTGTCCTTTATAGTAATACTAGAAATATTAAAATTCTCTGTATTTGTTCAAAGAAGTGTCATTTATAGTAATACTAGTACTATGAAAATCCTCTCTTTAACCGTTACTAAATGAAAAATTCAAATGACAATGGAGAGAGACAATGAACATGATCAACAGCCCATTGTTACCTTATATATATTACATGAAGTCTTTATTACCTTTACGGTTTTATGCAGAGAAGATCAAGAGACTCGTCGGTTTGCATGTTTGGGGGAGAGCCGGATCTTCCAATAATGTTCATGTAAAGGAAAGTAGAGACGGGGATGTTCCGAGTCCACGAGTTCAGGCGGAGCCTCCACTTCCTCCGCAGGCCCGAGGAGAAAGGTTGCGATCGAAACTCGAATTTTTGCTTCTTTGCATTGCACTCTATGCTTCACATTGCACAACCTTCCGTTGCTCCATGCCTTGCAAACAAATTTAAACAATCACATGGTCAAATCTTCTTTATACTTGAAAAGACTTGATTGAGCAAATGATGTGTGTCATTGTTTTGGAGTTTCTTATAGAAAGAGTATGTTATGGAAAAAAAATGGACACCTCATTTATCCTTTATTATTTAAGTTGGTCTTTTGAGTCATATCTTTTTAATGTAAATGTTGATGTCAAACGAAATGTAAAAGTTATTACCATTTGAATGACATACCTTTGCAACATCTCCGAGGGTGACAACAAACGTGCCGGACAAGGGATTGACAGCAACAAAATTCCCCGATGTGTCCAAAACCTCAAGGCCACCAACATTGTCGTCGTCTTGAAGTATAGTTAGAAATCCATAGTCGGTATGAGGCTGAACGCCCCTACACCCGATTGTCTCAGTGGTGAAGTTGTATTTGTTGAGCCAAAACTGGCAAGGCCATTCCATGAAGGAATCAAAAGCCACCAATCCCAAGCTTTCACCCAACTTTTTCGCCAAATCCATCGAAAGCTCTTGCACTGCCTTACAATACATATCTATCACCTCCCTAATAAGGAAACAACAATCACTTCATGTGGTGTTGGATAGAAATTACAATAACGTGGCGGGCTTGAGATGAGTTTTGATTTTTTAATCCAGATTAGAATATTTGAAATATCGAGTCTCCGTCTAATACATGAATTTTACCTCTCTATAGAGATAGCAATAAAACAAAAAGAGCAATCAGGTCATGTGGCTTTGGAACCAGCTTTAATTTGAAATTTGTCGAAGTGAGACTCGACAATGTGAATCAGTTCATGTGTAGAAATGTGAGTTATATATAAACCGGCATCGATTAACACAATGAGTTATATATAAGGATGAAAACCTTACTTGCTGTGTGCTTAATTTACATATAACTTGAAATTAATATAAAAAACTCTCCCGATTATTTTCAAGCATGTCAGGTCAGGTCAGATTATATTTCAGTGTTCTAAAAAATGTTAGACCCTACTTGGGCAGAGAGGGCATTATGGGGACCGGTGATGATTAATCGGGAATTAATAAGAAAGTAAATCAAATTAAATGGTTAATCATAGATTAATCAAGATTAGTCGGACATGTCAAAGAGAAAATTCAAGTATCATATTAAATATTGATCGATGAGTAATAATACACTGTCAACATTATTCTCTTAATAATCTTTGAGTCATAAAAGAAACAACACATGTTGAACCGAGAGATAAAAATTCAATTCCAAATTCAAATCTTGTACAAACAGATAGATTAAGATTTAATTGCACAGACAGTAAAAAGAGTGATGATGGTGTGTGTACCTTTGATGGGACGAGGCATGTAATCTAGAGCAAAAGTCACGCACAGCTTGAGAATCAGCAGTCATAGAGACCCAAAGCCTTGTACAAGGGAGTGGCCTCGGTTGGGCCCACGTACCCCCGACCGCCGCAGTGATCGGCGTTGCGCCGTTTGATGTCTCCGGGGAGGTCAAGAAGAGACCTCACCACAGACTTCATGTCAGCCATTAAAGTCAACGGGACCTCGTGGTTGACTATCCTGAAACAGCCCCATTCCTCACTAGCTTCTCTCAGTTTCTTCAATTCTTGTTGCCCAGTTGCAAGTTCTTGCAGATCAATTACTGGGATTGTTGAACTTGAACCCTTCTTCTTCTCCATTTTCTCTTGATCACTTCTGTGTTGTGCTGTTGTGGTAGCTTTTGAAGTTGACATTTATGTTTGCATGTCTCTTGACACTTGTCCCTCAATTTTGAGATACCCAAACACATGCCAAAAATGCGAATTTTATATAAAATGACAAAATTATCCCTATAATAAAATAATTATTATTTAATTAAATATATTTGTTTAAATATGCTAATTTTATCTACTAACTAGTAACTACAACTTGTATGATTGAATTCTGTAATTTAAAATATGACCATTACTTTAAGGAGCAATTGCGTATTTTTACAAGACACATTCTTGCAAAAAAAATATAGAAATAACAAGACACATTATTTCCCTTTTACATATTCTTGAATCCTTTTACATATTCTTGAATATATGTTGATACAGAAATAATATTTATGGTAGATGAATAATCAATCTATGGTGTAGGTTAGGTATACAATTGTAAATGCAAGTAATTAAAATCTTCAAACTCGTGAGGCAATTATACATTCACAGAACCAAAAAAGGTATGTAATATGCAATCTATATATACACCATATTCAAACTATACAACTTCTTAGAGCCAAAATAAACTTCTCCATCCTACACTTGGTACAAATGTTGGAAAAAAATGTAAATAAATTCATTTCTAGAACCCACAAAACCTATTCTACGTTCAAGTCAATGCCATTATCGTGCCTAAAGTTTAGCTTTTACCTTATGCCATAGGAACAACTCTACATGGAATGACGATGGTCTTTCACAGGTCGTTCTTGAATTTCTTCATATTCTTCGTCATCAGCCATCTTACCCGCTTGCTCCTTCCAGTATGCAACCAGCTTTTTCAAGCGAGCCACCTCTTTCGATGACACGTTCCTGCTTGGGTCATTCACGATTGACCTCACTCTCGATGCATACCTGCACCCATAGATAAAACTGAGTTGACTAAAAATGATTCCAAAACTTGGTTAATCACCCGAAGGCTGCATTGCTCAAAAAATAGGCATTCAACTTTTACCACTATGCTCCCCCAAGAGGATACATACACAAGCCAACACTATTGGTGTATTGCAGCTAATGGTCAAACCCAGATTGTATTTGAAAAAAGGAAGTAATGGGTAGTGACAAGGATAGTATGACATACATGAGAGAGTTGTATGTCTCATCCAAGTTTGATTCAGCAGGCGATACGTTCACAAACATGAGAGTCTTGGCATTACCACCGAGTGAATCACTCATTAGCATGGTTAGCTTGTGGTTCCTGTAAGGTATGTGTTGACCTCCAGATGACAAGGCACTGATAACGTCTCCCAGTGCAGATAGTGATTTGTTGATGCTTTGAGCTTCCTTCAGTTGACTCCCTGCTGAGCCCGACTTTTTCACTCTTTCTGATCCGGCAAGATCAACAAAACTCAACTGCATATGCGGCATTTATTAAAACTTATCTAACCCCAGCCACAAGTAAGAGAATTGTTCAATGATGGCATGTTAAGACTGATAAAGATCGTACCTTTCCTCTTGCGATGGATTGAGTTTGAAGATTGGTACTCTCGATCACAACTGAAAGAATCAAATGGGATCTTGAACTTTCTTCGTTCATTTGAGTACCAGATGTATGTCGTCGTTCAGATCCTCGTTGAATAATGTTCTTCAATTCCTCAAATGTTGAAATTGGAACAACTGTTACATTCTCTACTGATACCATGCCCTAACAAAGCAAATCAATAAGCAATTTAGAAAATGCATCTGGAATAAAAAGGCTAGAGTTCTCTCCTCAATCATAAAAGGATATTGTAACTATTCTGAGCTTGTCATTATTAAGTAACAAGTTACAAAAAATTGCAAACCATAATCGATCAACAGCATTCATCACCTTTGAATCTTTCTTGATGTCCAATTTTAAACGTTTTGAGTTCCTTGGCAATAGAAGATCCATGAGTGTATCCTGATACAATTCCACCATATATGCCTGCAATACATGTGACTAAGTCAAGTACTTGCTGAGAGGGAAGATAGATCATAGAAGTAATTTCTATGCAACATGATTTCTATAAACATATTGGAAAAGTTTGAGCTACAGTAAGTCTTTCATACAGAAGTAAATAAAATTACCTTAAGCGAATATGAAATTTTGTTGCTATCTCGCCTTATAATCTTAAATAGTTCTGCGGTTGACCGTGGTGTAAGTCCAGGATTGTTCTCAGAACCATATATTGTGAAAGTCTTTCCTGAACCAGTTTGACCATAAGCAAATATGCAAACATTGTAACCATCTACAGCAGATTGCACCAAGTACTGCATTTTAAAAAGAACAATGAGTTCGGCAACACAGAGTAACAGACAGGACAATGGTGTTTCAAGTAAAGCAAAAACTTATATCAACAATGTCAATGATTTACTAAAATAACATTTCACTTGCCCTTGTATCTTCAAACACTTCTTCCTGAGTGGCACCGCCATCAAATACACGATCATAGATATGCTGCTTTGCTTTGTCATCTTTCCATGGATGCTCAATTGTGAACTCGTCATAACTTCTAACCAGACCCTTCTCTCTTTCAGCAGTCTCCTTTTCACTTAAAGGTCTTAATCTACAGAAAACTCTGATTTTGCCTTTCATATCTGTAACAAATGGCAATGTGCCATTGGTGTCATCAGTTAACAAATGGAAATTCTTTGAAATTGCATGTAACTTGTACCAGAGTTACAATCTACCAATTCTAAAAAATAAATAAATGATAGAACAGGGAATTTAAAAAAAGACACCACAAACTTAAAAATATTTCAAGGTGAAGCACACCTTCTATAGTATTAAAGTATCGCTTCCTTAAAACTTGTTCTTCCTTATAAAGAACTTCTAGTTCAGCTAATTGAGCTCCTTGCATCTTCAAGATGGCAGCAGTTTGCTCATTCTTTCTGTCAATATCCTAACACAAGTAGAGTATGTTAAGAATTATTATCTTCCAATTTTATACACTTGCATTTTGTACATTAACAATGACAGTTAAGTACAAATGTAGTACCTCTTTCATTTCTCTGAGGTCTTCTAATTCCTTTAAGTTGATATTTACTGAAGCAAGCTCAGCGTTCCTCATTTGGAGAGTTGATTTAGCAACACTTAGTTCTTGGGTAACCACTGCCAACTTCTTTTCAATGTCTGAAATTCGTAGCTTTAAAGCCTTGCGCTCTTGCTCAAAATTCTTCTCGAGAGAATCAAACTGCATACATTTTTTACTATCACAATGAGCTTTAACACCTTCACTGAGAAAGCTATGAAATCCCATTAAAGAAATAATGGCATTACCTCATCAACTTTCTTCTTTTCAAGTTTAGCAATTCTCTGTTCTAATGATGATTTTTCATTTATCAATCTCTTTGTAGCTTCTTCTGCTGCATGCAGCTCCTCATTACGGATTCTCAAGTCATCTTGGAGCTTGTTCAATACCTGCATCACATATGACCCATAGTCCACATAATGATTCACCACTCAAGATGAAATCAGTTATATAGTCTCCATTGATCTGTATACAACACTGTTTGATACAAAACTTACCTGGTTATTTGTTCCAACAAGATCCTTCTTGGCATTGTTTTCTAATGCTAGATTATCTAACTTCACTTCAATGCTTTTCTTCTCCCGTATTGCAGCCTAAATATAGAGAGACAATGACCTATATTAGGAACTTTTTAATAAAATGTAAAATTTAATGGAAGGAAAGATTCAGTAAACCAAAACCAACCTGAAGAGCCTCATCTTTCTCAGTACAAATTGATCTGAGCCTATCGAGATCACATTCAACATCTGCCAAATTTTGCTTTTCGGATCTCAAGGTAACTTCCAAGCTTTCCAATTCCTCTCTCAATTTCACTTCTTGCTGCTGCTTTTCACGCATTTCTTCAAGCAACTATATAAGAATGGTACACTTGTTAATATAATAATATCTAATATATTTGCATGAAGAATGGTTAGTGCAGAAATACTTGAAAGGTGGTAAGTAAGTTACATACCCTCCCCATATAATTACATAAGATAGCCTCACAAAGCCTACTGCTTACCTGATCAGTATACTTCTGGGATTCTTCTACCGCTTTCGACAAATCCTGAACACGTTTCTCATATAATTCCATACTTGGAGGCTTATAAGCATTATGTACATCTCCATTGACTGAATTGCTACCAGAAGACCGTGCTTTAGAGTAACGACGCAACATGATGTCATTTATATGTGTCTGAAGTGCAACACAAATTTCTTCTCCCTGCATAAAAGAAAGTATTAGCTTGTAAGTAAAGAACTAAGAACAACAACTGGCAAAAGCCTACAAAAGGAAGCACTTGTATAAAAAGTAACAAATTAAGAGTTGCTTGAACCTGCTTGGTTTCGAACTGGAATATGTGAAGAACACCTGCAACTCTCATTTTAAAGAAAACAGCGGTATTGCTGCTTCCAAATTGCATTATGTCTCTCAACTCTGCAGAATGTAAATATTCTTTTGGAACTGGACGGAAAAAATGAACCTACAAAAGAAACAATTAAATTATTATCCAGTAGTAGGGAATCCAAACCACAGAAAGCATTTTTTAACATAATTATGTGATATATAATGACAGACTGACCCCACGCTTATTTATGCCCAAAACTATACGTCCAGGTAGAAGTCCAATGGGATCATCAATCTTCCGGACGCTGAAGAAAACTGAATTTCCATAAGGAAGTGTTCGCAATATTCTTAAAAATTGCTGCCTTGCATCATCTTTTGCCAGATGCTCCTACAATGAAACAGAGGCATCTTATAGAAGGAAATTTTCACCAAAAATTGCTATCATCAGCTGAAAAAAATAAAATTTACAGAACATGGCCTCCAAAAGCATCTATGATAAAATAGCCAAATTTGATTTAAACAGCAGATGTCATTTGATTTCAGCGGCCAAGTTATAATATTTTTGGAACAATATTATTGTTTAAATGGTAGGATTAAAGAATATATGTCACACGCTACAATCAAATGTAATGACAAGAACACAAAAGAAGAAAAGCTAGTTTTGTCTTCATTTCATTCAAAAGCTGTTAATGCTTCATACACAAGAAATCTCAAGAACTGTGGTCTTACCAAAGAACTATAACGAGAAAGAATATCCAACTCCCATTCCCGCTTTGCTCGGGTTATTGCAATTTGTCTTGGTAGGAATCGTTCTAGAAGTGAATTCCAGTCACTGAAAATTAGAGCCTCAAGAAGTAAATATCCAGTGAAATCTAAAAGAATTGAATATCACCAGATAACATTTCAACTATATCCAAACTGAAAACATTATCCCAAACAATGAAGCTAGTCAAATACCTGGACAGATAAATGGGAGACAAAGCAGGTCAAATGCAACCAAGTGAAACATAATAGTAGAAATTACAGAGAAGAAAAGAAAAGAATACTGACGTGGATGATTCAGGGCTGCCAACAAACCCAACCTCAACCAAAATCTGCAATGCGGACAATTGTGCAGCATCATCCCTCCCAACAGGATAATTTCCCAGTATATAATCATGTTGCAACTGCAACCACACAACCAGACATCATGAAATCTGGAGGATAAAGTTAATTTTAAGACTGTCTTGTTGACACTTAGGACATATGTTCTGCTTTTCAAAGTTCCTTCGAAGAACAGGGCAAGAGAAGAGAAGGATAGCCTAATTCTATTATAAAGCATTATTTTCCATTTGCATTCAGGAATAGGTACAAATTACTACCAACAACAACATATTAAATTGACGCCTTAAAGCAGCTTGAACCCGCTAAGATATTAGATACAATACCTGAACATATGACAACTGCACAAACATTTGGTCTGCTATTGCTTCATCTGACTCCCGAAATAGCCTTTTTTTGAACACCAATTTACAGTGCAAAATTTCTCCTTTACTTCGATCCTTTGCGGCTTTGAATTCCGCCAGAAGATCCCCAATATACTTGTTATCATCCAATCCAATATACTCCTCTGTGGCAACATGGTGTATGTTAGATGGTTGTATCCAATGATCTTAATTAAGGAAATCATTGGAAGAAACTGTATACGGGATAAAACATATACCACTTCCAGGATCA
Organism: Geranium brycei; assembly: GCA_036897365.1. Classification (NCBI taxonomy): domain Eukaryota; kingdom Viridiplantae; phylum Streptophyta; class Magnoliopsida; order Geraniales; family Geraniaceae; genus Geranium; species Geranium brycei. The sequence continues at coordinate 8,963 of JAYMTP010002849.1, forward strand.
GGTGACTTTGAGCCAGTAACAACTTTGCGGCATTCAAACAAACTAAAACTAGAGCAAGCTGACAGTTTTATTATCCCTGCAAGTTCCTGAAGCATGTATCAATTTAGTTAATAACGGTATGTGCACAAAAATCAGATTAGGGACAAGCGAGTGCACCAAGAGTATTGGAATTTCACAACCTTTTCAAACCTATGATGAGTAGCCTTCTTAAGCAAATCAATATAACATCTATGTGTATGACATCAATTGAGGAATAACCTTGAAACAGTTTGAAGGCCAGACAAACATAAGATACGAATCATACGATAGAATTGAAGTATGCAATTGCAGCCACTTGAACCCATAAATAGCAAACTAACCAGTAGCCACTAATAAGTGATAACAGTAGTCAGCTTCATGTAGACACAATAATGCAACTTGCATCACCATAATATAATGCACGTGAAATTGTTCAGTCAAAGAAAAGTTCATACAATATTTATGACCAATGACATCCTCTCCTCGCCAAAAAAACATAAGTTTTTCCCTCGCTGAGATGCTAATGGCATGAATAAGAGATAAAGTACCCCTAGTTACAGGGATATAAGGAATAACTTACCATCATTAATTATCAAAACCCCAAGTAAAGTAACATTTCTGTACAATATGAGAAATTCTTTATCCACCATTGCCCCAGTTCAGCCACGCTGTACCTACTGTTTTAGTCTCTGATATCTAAACTCTAATATATTGTGCTTAAAGGATTGAGAATGAAATAGATTTCATAGTGGCCTTGATTCATTTTGAGAATTAGATTTTCACTTCTTCTGCTCATTACATACTTAGAACGACAGATAGACTGTACAGTAAATCATAGAAATCCTAAAAGTACCTCAACAGCATCGGCCACTGTTGTCGCCATGTCATATGCAATTTCTTCAAAAGTTTCATCCAAGAAAAACACTATAGTTGTAAGCTTTCTACCAGTTAAGAGGGCTTCAATCTCCTCACGTACTGGTATTGTGTGCCGGGGACCAGCTTTAACAGTGCGCTTCAAAGCATTCAATGTGTTTAGGGCAAGAACTTGAACCTCAGAGTCAGTACTCACACCATGTGCTACATTATGAACATACTCAGACAGATATCCACCAATATCCTTGCTGGGAGGCATGGAGGATGCACATAAATACATGAGCTCCCACGCCTTGATCAAGTATTGCCTGCAATATCGCAAGGCAAAAAAATAACATGATTAGCACCAACACTAATGGCCTACATAAAAGCACTAATGACGAAAAATAATCACAATCGAGTGAAAAATGTACATAGTTCATACCTATCTGGATTATTTCTTGTTTGTTTCGAAATCTGCACAAAAAGTTCATCACGCAGCTCTGAACGTTTCAGTGACTGCTTATATAATTTTCCAACAAGGTCTATTCTTTCGTCTAAACTTGGTGGAGTTACTCGGTCGGATGAATCAACTCCAATGTATTTCAATATTATCTGAAACAATTTGATTGCCCGGCTCACAAGGTCACTATGAATTTTTAGCAAGGAAGTTGGTATAGGATCCTGTCAGAATGTTACCAGTCAGATAATGGTGGGTCACAAGGTTCTAAACAACATATAATCATTGAGAGCGGGATGTATTATAACCTTCTGAAAGCACAGCATGTCCTCAAATGTATACTTCTCCCGAACTTGAGGACCTACAGACTTCTTAATAAAAAACCCACGTTTTCCAGCAGAATTGATCTGTTTCTGCATCAACCTCAAAAATCCTTCCACCTATGCACATGCCATGGAGAAACAAGAAGGTTCAAGTAACCAACCATGACCTAAATATAGATACAATTCTCCTAATGAAGATTTAGTACATTGTTCGTGCTGACATCAATAGAGCAAACAGAATAGGCAAGTAGTATTTGTTTGGCAATCTGCATTAATAGCTAGAGTAGAATTACCCACCTGAAACCTATCAATCAAGGGTATAGCACCAGCAAGTTCAGGGGGAACAGACATTGACAAGGGTGTACTGCAATAAACAGAAACGAGGCATTCAGTTTACATGAATTAAGGGGGAATAGCACTCTCAAGACAAAACCCACATGCCAAAATGCAAAACACCCATCAAAAACTAAATTGAAAGAAACTGAGGGGCACAGCATATTAGTCCATCCATCAATCAATGTAAAAAATCTAAATTTGAGATTTCCCCAAATTTATGCATACAGAAAGTGGGCAAAACTGGTGTCAATGCTTGAACTTGCATAACATCTTCAAATTCAGTACACACTGAACAGTAAACAACCGAGCAGGATATGGGTTGCATCAGCAGTCAATCGACAAAATCGACCCATTCACTCGTGAATAAAAATCCGGTAAAATCAATCAATCAACATAACTAAAAGTGAAGAAAGTAGGTAAACAGTACAAAAAAAGCTAAAGCAGGACATGAGAAGAAGAAAAAGAAAAAAAAAAAAGAACTCACGCTGGTGCGAAATTGGAACCGTCACTATCATAACCACCGTCGCCATTGGAGAAAGCAGCAGAGGCATGGCTGTGGAGGGGACTCATCTCCTCGTTGCCATTGTTAGAGCTGAAGGAGGAAGACCTATTCGTTCTCATGCTCTGCGCCATGCCTGGCTGCACATCAATTGTCATTCCACTCAAATCACACCTAACGAAAATCAAAACAAAAACCTCAGAATCGCGAACAGAAGATTCGAATCTACACGAAACGGCACCAAAAATGCGAGACACAAAAACCGGATCGGAAAAGAAGAAGAAAGGAACCGAACCGAAACCGAAAAGGAGGCGAGATGAGGAAAATCGGTACCTCTGGACGCGAACTGAGGGCGACGGAGAGAGATCTGAGCTCAGTTCACGAAACCAAATACATCAATTGGAGCAGAACAAAAGGACACAGTGAACCAGAGAGAGAGGAGAGAGAGAGTGTAGTTGAAGTCACGAGAGCAATTAAAAAATTGAAATAAATACTCGAAAAAAAAAAACCATTAAAATATAATTATCACTTTCACTTTCACTATCTCCCCTCCGTCTTTTTGCCCGTTCCACTGTCATTGGGCTTTACGACCGTACGGAGGAAGGATCGTTCGTGGGTGGAAGTGGTGAGATTGGAGGTGGAGATATCAAAAACCGTATTGCGTGGAAAAAAGAGCAAGCCGGAAAAGGGTAGAAAGGGAAATTCGAAATTTGAAGTTTAATTATGGAATTGACCCCGGTTGTGGATATAATATCGGAAATGCCCCTGAGATGTCCAAGGCGGGAAGGTGCGGAAGATTTGACCTCTTACCACCTTGCTGCTGGCATCTTCTCAGGTCCCACCAACACAGGATGTACACGTCACACAGTAGCTATGGTGAACCATCAGTAACTGATCAGATCTGACGGCTGTGGTGGACCATCAAAATTGTTATTTATCAACCAGCAAATATATATGATAAATACCTTGTTTGTTAATTTCTTCTTCTCAACGTGAATTATTTACTGCCTTATGTTAAAGATTAAATTGCAGCTTAACAAATTTTTGAATCCAGTATTCTCCTCATTTATAAATAGTTGTTTATAACAATTTAATTTGATAATTTTTTAGTCACTTCAATTTAAAATTTAAGCAGTAATATTGTTTTTAAAAATAGTTATTAATACAAGTAATAAATATACAAACTAAAAATATTATAAAACATAACTTTAATACGTTAACAGAGCAATTAACTGAGTCTCGAGATGTGATACTGAATAAAGAATGACATATGAATAGATATGAATGATATTGTAATTTTTTTTTTAAAAGTTAATAGAGCATCTCAAAGTAATATAATGTGAAAGAACATGTCTAAAAGATGGCTTGTGTGCATGTTGGGTTAACCAAACAACTCTTTTTTCTATTTTTAATTTTTCAAATGTTAAAAAAAATTTTGAATTTCCTTTACAAAACCTAAAGGCTAACCCACCCAACCCCACAAATCTCACCCAAATCAAATTTTCATGTAAAAACAAATCAATTCAAACTCATGACCATTGGTCAATGTTAAAATATTTTTTATATAAAATTCTTATTCTACATTATTCCTGGAATTAGAGACCTCACAAAATTAATATCAATAATATTATTTCTCTATTTTATTTCTATCAGTCAAGTAGAACCTCCTTAGACACAATTTACTATGGAATAAAAAATAATAGCAATAAAACCAAAATCCAAAAGTCAAGTGAAGAAGAAGGGCGCGTTTGGCGTAATATAAGAGGCAAGAAGCAAGTCCTGGGACCTGAGTGCCGTCGGATCCGGCATGGAGACTCTGGCTATTAATTTAGTGACGAGAGTGAGAGTGAGAGTGAGAGTTTATAAATGAATGGTAAGGTCCAAGACAAGAGTAGAATCAAAACAATTGGAACAATGGCAAGTCAAAGAGTAAAGTTGGGAGTCCCACAAAAACCAGCCAAAACTAGACCAAACAAATGCACCGTTAATTGTTAGACCAAACGAAGCCACAAAATCGTTGATGTAACAAAATCAATCAGAAATTAATAACTTGTACTAGAATGTGATGCTGCACTTAAATTCAAATTCAGTTGGCGTTTTCAGCAATTAGTGGCTAAATAAATCAGTGAGTTCTCAAACCTATCATCCTATTTATGATGGTTCCTTAAACTTAATTCCGCACAACTACTTCCCTACAACCGACACGAATCATATAACAGCTTGTTATGTACTATGTGAGCATACCATGTTTGGAGTATTCACAAGTCCACCATCTACTTGTCCGAATCAATCAAGGCACGTTCCAGTGCCAACATGAGATCTGCAGAAAGATCAATAATACGCAACATGAGGTGCTAACAACAGCGACAATGTGGTGTAATAGGCAATGACATGCAAAACTCGGGTGATTCCCTTTGCAAAAAGATCGATAATACGCAACTTGAGAGGTGAACAGGAAACAACACCGACGAGAATGGGATATCAGAGGCAATCATATTCAGATTATGCAAAAGTCTGCTTTACATGATTCTCGTCGCGGAAATGAATCATACTTTCGACTGTAAAGCTAAGCAACAGTCTCAGCCCAACAATGTTTTCACTTTCTATGGAAGCATTTTAGTGTTTACTATTTTAATCCATCAAAGTTAAGCAACAAAAAATGAGGAGACAATGGATAAGCCACTCACATATTCTTTAATCATTTTTTTCCTTTTTTTGTCAATGTCTGTTTGCTACTTTCCGAAAAAGATTCATATCAGGCACAAATCATTTCCATTTTGCTAGACTCTATAAAGTTAAGAAATCATTGAAACTTATTGATTATAAGCCACTGTGTAGAAGTATCATACCAACATCAATAAGCAAATGAGTGCTCCTTTTTCAGTTGTGCTGTGATTTACGTCTCGGTTCCTTGTGGGACAGTCTCTGGCAAATGAAAAACAAAGAAGAATTACGAAGACAGTAAAACTTATCTGAAACATAGCAACAAACTGATAGAAAGGCCACAAAATGGGCACCTATAATCGCAACATTAACTCAATCATTCACTCACACATTTACATAGCCACCAATCACAACCACCCCAATTGAATTAGGCCTATGGATCTTTTTCACTCCTGCAGTATCATGATAGTGCTCAGAACAATGTAATGAATGAAAATGGCAGATGCAGCAATAGTAGTAAACTAGTAATTGAATGTTTCTCATCATCCGCTGCTAGCACCGTGTATCCTATTTAATTTAATAAAAGCATCACACTTTGAACTAGCAGATCATTTATGTCGCTATAAGTTAAATGCAAATCAGCTCTCACCCCATGTAAACAAAGAGAGATTACTGAACAATTTTAACACTATGCAAGAAAAAAATATGGGAACATAGTGTCATCACAGGGGAACCGAATCCAAAGATATAAACATGTACTCACAATGTAAGAACATGAACTCAAAATAGGGTAAAAAGTCATATTTCTAGTAGCGTCCTTGATCCGAACTTTTGAGCTGGAATCAGCAACCTTCAGCAAAATCTAATAGTCTTAAAATGGCAGGATAAGCAGATGGGTTGATATGGCTGCTCCTTTATTTCAAGGGCTAAATTTTTCTATGGTTCTCAAAACCAACCAAACAGACTGTTCAAGAATTGTTTATAGAAACTGGCAAGTAGCTATAAAAAAAGCAATTTGCCAGAAGTAATTAGTCAAAGGCATCCACAAATGTGCTCAATTCTTTGTTCTCTGGCTACATAAAGCGGCTCAGAATAAAAAGGATACGACATTACAGGCATAATGAAATAAGATAAGGAAAAGGGGAGAATATATATACCTGAAAGCAGCTTTATGCAGCACAAAACCAAAATAATTTTTAACAAATATATGCATTTTTGTTTTACAAATAAAGCATACAGATATGGCTGTCGGTTCTTTAAGCACAAAAGTTCAAATAAAAATAAACTACATAACCATAACCAGAAAAAGAAAATCTAAATCAGGGCTTGACTTAATTAAAGATAAAAGAGAGGTCTAACCAATATTTCACAGATAGTAAAAGGATCCTTTCCCAGTTGTTGGTTGATGACAAACATGCTTGGGCCAAACTTTCACTTCTTAGGAAGCTGAAACTTAGACCTTTGAATTCAGAAAGCTTCTACCCGAAATCCTTAAATCCTCCATGGCACTTTGAATCTATTCTGAAATGCTAGCACATAGACATCTCTGTGCTGCCTCATCCAGTCCATAAGGAGAAATGCTAGGCCATCCTACTGCAGGAAGTGAGAAGCCGCGAGACATAGATATTGCATTTTGCCTCATTTTAGGAAGGTCAAGTTCTATAGGCTCACAAACAGCGATGCTAATCTTCTTATTACATAACGGGAAAGGAGGTTTTCTGCTGAAGAAATAATTCTCAGGCATTACCTGGAAATGAAATAGGAGAAAATAATGCAAGTTAAACCATGCATATGCTATATATAATCAAATTAAGTCTGCAAGGTTCACCACTAGCATTTCTGTTATTGTTCTTTTAACATGAACTTGAGTTTGCATTGATCAACAATTTTCTGATCTAAGAAAAACAAAAATATATGTATTACTATATTATGAAATAACCTCTTGAAACCTGTGGTGGACAATAGGCTTAAACTATTGGGGTTACTGGGGCACGGACAATGAGACTGGCAGTTCCCCATTTTAATCTTCTAATAGGCATCTTCTTGGAAGATTTTTCCTTCTGGAAATGTATGTTGCTGCATGATTAATTAATAAATGATATATCAGAACAACAAGAAGTTTGATGTACACATTAATGCAGACTATGCAGTTACTAAAATGGTTATGGGAAAATGAAGATACTTTTTGGAACTAGCCATCTCTTAACAGTAATATTGATGAGAATCTGCAAATCTAGCAGTGATCAAAGCTAAGGAAAAATTAGGAATAGAAGCATTCCTAATTTGAACATGAACATTGCCAATTCAAACTTTACATTCTTATGCCATCCAAAATTGGCCATGTAAAGCTGGAAGCAGACCTATAAACTAATATAAGACGACAGAAGATATAAATTGGCACATACAACAATTTATTAGTGATCGCTGATAGCTAACACTTAGAAGAGTAGCCATTTTATATGGATTAAAAATGGAAAATAAATATATACCCATCCTCCATCACCTAAGCGCTCAAGAGCTTCATTCATGTGTTCTTGATGGATCCCACCTCCCCTTGTTATTGGTATGCATTTCCCTGCACAAAACCCACAAGGAATAAGTAGGAAACACAGAGATAGTGTATTAAGAAGCATAATAGTAATGCTCACAAAACCATACATGGTTTTGCTTTCCATACCGTTTCCTTGAAATAAACTGTTATAATCTTGCACATGAGTACTGGAGATTCATAACCTTTGTGTTGTCTTATAGAAAAAAATTAGACTGGAGGAAAGAAACATTCAAACATTTCATAACCTACCTTTTTGTGTAGGATTTAGCATACAAGTGTATAACCAAATTACAAAAAAAGGCACAATGTAATGGTTCAATGGAGACTCTAACATATAAGAATGTCTCTCAAACAACACCACAAATCCTAAAACACTTTTTAACGCTTCTTTCCCAATTGATGTGCTTTCTTTATTTTTGTTGCTTAAATTTCTTTAAAGCCCTCCATCTTTTTTGCTTAGTTTTCCTATCTGAAATTATGGACATATAATATTTTCATTGGCCTTGACACCATAATGTTCCCCTACGCTTTAGTCTTAGGCAAACAGCTAATGTGTGAAGTTTGCACGCGCTCTAGGCCAGGCAGCTAGTCCAAAGGTAAAGTTACATACATCCTTCTCAAAAAAACTATAGATGCATCTATAAAGTGAGACTAGGAATATTCAATCCAAAACCAGCAATGTAAACAAAAACAGTTAAAAAGTTCAGCTACCAAACTGAAATTGGGAATTTGATGCCAGTTAAGGAGTAACAACATACCAAGTCTGAAAAGATAAGAAAACACTGAATTTTTAAAGCATATATCTTCTGCAGCTAGCACCCATCGAGCCAATTTTGCATCTGATGTGGGAAATCCCTTGAAACCCCACATAAGTGGGTCATCCAATCTGTTAGAATCATCCCCAAAGCGCATCAAATAAGCAGTTGCAAGTTGTAGGAGTTGAAAGTTTGAGTGAGAACAATGACCACTAATCTTATCATACAGATTAGCCATGCCAGTACATAGTGCTAAGACTTGAGCGGTAAAGCTTTCATATTTCCAAACTAATAATAGTAAAAGCCATCAAATGTGTTCATTTGTGTATTTTTTAGCCCATAGCCATGTCCAGAAAATGCTAATACAGTAATATGTTATGCACTATGCAAGCAATGGGGTCAAGGGAACTTTCCCTTGTAAAGCAAAGTCCTAACCAGCTACTTCATTGGGGTGCAAAGTATTGTGTATAATGTTTGCTAATATGTTTTGAACTGCTATATAATAGTTGAGAGAGAGAGAGAGAGAGAGGTAGAGAGAGAGAGAGAGAGAGAGAGGCAGGCCATGAGATGAGAGGAAGGCCATGAGGACGAGAACAGACGAGGCGAGTGAGCGTATCGGCATTGTGAAGGCCTTTGCGAATGCTCCGACCGGTGCCTCTCTCTCGCCGCCCACTCTATTGTACGCCTCCCCGTAAGGTTCATTCTCCTACGCCTGAAAATGGCGGCGGCGGAGAGAGAAGCTGAACTGAGCTCAACGCGGTGGCGCCAAAATATGGTTACGGGCTAGGGGTATAAACGAGCCGAATCGAGGCTCATTTTGGCAGGGCTCGGCCCGGCTTGTGAAAAAAGTATACGGTTCGAGGTCGACTCGGGCTTGAACGAGCTTATGCAACTAAGCTCGAGTTCGGCTCGAAATAAAATAGATAAACTCGAGCTCAGCTCGAATCGGTTCATTTAGATTTCAATACGAATATTCATTAAAAATTAAATAAATAATAAATGCGCAAACTTGAGATTAGCTCGACTTGATTCGGCTCGTCTAATTCTATTATAAA
>JAYMTP010002850.1:0-18474 GCA_036897365.1 Geranium brycei
TCTGTCCCACCATATGTAACTTCAGCTGTTCGACTTTATGCCGGGTTAGTTGCTATTTAATCAATAAATTCGTTTTTCCCTCAAAAAAAAGAACACTACTAATTTGGGATAAGGAAATGTTGTAACATCTACTATTAAAAATACAAGTTTTATACAATAAAATACTTTGATAATTACGTAAATTGTAAAAAATAGTCGTGAACTATTTAATTTTTTTGTGAAAAATAGTTATAAATTTTTTTATCACAAAAAAGTAGTCTTCAATTTGTCAATTTTCACAAAACGTGTAATTTTGTCCAAAAATGACCTTGAATTTTTTTATAAAATAACTTTTTTCTAACTCGAACTTGCCTATTTTTTCTTCTCCAATCGTCGAGTTGATCTGACTTCCCATTTTTATCGTTGTGTTATCAAGTTGTTGCCAGTAGTCACTATAATAAACATTATCAGAAGAATCTCCTCAAGAGCATATGGCTTACCTTAAAAAGCTTGCTTTCTTCCAAATCTCCCCATGTTTGCTTGATTTCAATTTGTATCTCAATTTTACTTTTTCTCATATTTCAAAATTGTATCTCAATACACAGTGATTGCTATTTTGTAATCTCTACCCTACGTTTGTTTCCTCCTTGAAAGCTTAGGTAGGCTCTTTAATAATATCACCATTTGCAGAGCAAAAAAAAATCGTTGTCAATGATAGTCGGTCGTAAAAGAAGAAAACTAACAATATCAAGTTTGAAATTTAAAAAAAAAATTAATTTGAGAGGTATTTTCGTCACTTTTGAAAAATTATACATTTTACAAAAACTTGATAAGTTTACGTCTACTTTTACAAAAAAATGAAATAAATCACATTTACTTTTTATAATTTTCTCTTGATGATTTCAAGTGTTAGAGGGAAAGAATCGTCACATCATAAAGTAATTAATTTAGCAACATTTTAATAAATAAAGTTTAGGCAATTACAATTACATAAAATATATGTATCATAACCCCATAAAATGAATATAGTTCATAATCGTAGTCATGCTTAAGTAGGGTTTGTGATAATGAGTGCATGCACTGATTAGAAAGTTTGGCACATATTGGATTAGTTTAATGATTGATCGTTACTTGTTTAATCAAATAATTAATTAATTAACTACTCGGAAATTGTTCCCCACTTCACAAGCCCTTAAACAAATGGAAGAAGAATGAATCCGGAGACACTGGATAACATATAATATTAGTATTAAGCAAAAGATGAGATATTCAAAGTGTAAATGACAGACCAAAGCCATTAGTCACTATGATAAACAATATTAACAAATATTATCATGACGTCCTGTTTCCTAATTTGTCAGCCTCACCAAAACATATAAATCGTTTATCCCAATTGGAAACTTATCATTTCAATTGATTTTTGTGAGGTGCACGTCTAATAGTTTGTACGACAGCATTAATTGTGGGTTCCAGAAATAAGTAATAATATGATAGGTTTCATTATTCGACTTTGACATTGTAGCCAACGCAATATACACACCATTTTTGTAGGCGTAATTTTAGAAGAAAAATGAGGGTTGGAAATTCAAATGAATAGGGATCACCGAGGTAGAACCAAAGGTAAAGAAAAAATAATTATCATATTTTTACGTGTCTGTAGTTGATTGTTGAATTAAATATTAATCGCATTCTTACATGTCCGTTCAATATTTTTAAGAATTATTCACATAAATTTCTTTAAATTTCTCAAAGTCTTACTTACATTCATCAAACTATACATAATAACGGTAAGACTTATTAAGTTTACAAAATTCCCACTTAACCCTACTCTGTTAATTTTTTAAAAATTCTATTAATTTTTTTAAAAATGACAATAATGTCTCTGTATTTAAGAATTAAAAAATAATTTAACTTTTTTTATAAAATAAATAATTTATAACTGATTTTAGTATAAAAAAGTTATAAATAAAAAATGATGTTTAAAAACCATTTTTCAATTTTAATAAAAACATTTAAAAAATAATATTATTAAAATAAGTTTTTTATCGTTATTTTCATAAAAATGATTTTTAATTTTTTTAAATACATGACATTTTGGTCGTTTAAAAAAAACTAATCGGAGTGGAGTTAAATGGAGTACCGACTATATATAAGAATTGCTATTCCCTTTGCATTGCACATGAACATGATAAACTCACTTTAACCGATTATGATTCATCTAAAAAAAGTGGGGGTGTTAATTTGTGGTTGTGAAGAAAAGAGGGAAGAGAAATAGGGAAAGAGCTAAAAAAAAGGGGTGAGAGTGAGTGTGACAGTGAAGAAAAAGAGAGAGTTGAGTTGCAGACACTAGGCAGGCCTAAACCATTCAGCAAACCCTTCAACACAGAATCTGACACACACACTCAGAACATGGATAGACGAGTAACAAGACTAGTGCTATGCTGTGGACCAGCATTTTCTCTCACCCCACCACCACCAAAACAGTCACACTCAAAACAAAACATGGCCTTCAATTCTTCATCATGCAATTTGCACATTCTTAATGACCAATCTCTTGTCCTAATAACCCACGTAACTTTGGAATGTGTGGTTAACTTGGCATACTCACACAGAAATATCTGTATCATATTACAGATAAGTGACATAGACTAATTCTCGTTCAAAATATGTTAAATGTATCATTTAATTTCTGAATATCAACTCTAAACGAGTAAATAATTTGATTTTTAGCATCATTTAATTGACTTTATATGCTTGAATGGGAACCGGGTTATACATCTACAACCGAAACATGTCCCAAATACGTATGTTACCTGTCTCTATAGTACCGGATTGGGTCTCATAGAAGATGGGTTGACGGATTTTCTTGCTCACCTCTAGTGTGGGTGTTGTCACTTTTTTATGTGGAGGGGTAGAAGAGCATATCCACGAGCATATTGATAATCAAAATTAGGGAAGCATTTAAGTGAAAACCACATGAGACATGAGAATTAATATTAGTACGACATGTGATAGGATGCCGGAATCTATACTATACCTTATAAGTGAACATTGTCGGAATAGTGGTGTAACGAAAAAACCATAAAATTAAAAATAAAAAAAACCCGTGTCTGCCAACTCAGCACGCGTCACATGTCCTGTTCTTAGAGGTTCTCACGAGATGAAAAAGTTGTTACTAGATTTGTGCTGGCCAAAATTATGTATGAACCCTTAAGGTGATTAATTGTTAATGTGCATGAATGTGGGGGTAAAAGGCAATAATGGAGAGGAGGGCAGAGTGTGAGTGTGGGTGTGGGTGTGGGTGTTGGAGAGGACTAACAATAACATGACTCTGTCGGTTGTTCTGCGCAATACTCTCTCCATTTGAGCAAGTGAGACTGTTGTTGAGTACACCAAACCAAACCCACCACTTGTTCCTTTCATTTTACATGGATGCTTCCCAGGAAACACACTTGAATAATTTTCTCTATTTCTTTACTGCTATCACTATACTTCTGGATCCTTCCCTTGATCGATTCAAGGTAATTTGCAGTAGGGCCCATCTTAAGTTAATGGGTGCCCATTTTCTTCACCTAAATTGTTTTAAGGTTTAATACAATACACCATTCTTGTTCCCTTTTTTTCACATCTCTGACCAACGACTGCTCAACCTCATTTCCTTGTTCACCCATCGGTCCAATCTCCCAATTCCAGAAATCGTTGTTTTGGAGATGAGATGATGGATAAGATTGGTTATTAGGTGAAGAGATAATGGAAATTGGAGGTGGAGGTGGAGGTGGAGGAAATGGGGAAATGGGGATGCCCAGTAATAGAGAAGCCCTAGACCCTCTCTACCACCAGCGCCGCAAATTACCCCCGAGATCAGATCAAGCCCCGGCCGTCGGATCGGAGTCGGAGGCAGCGCCGGTTGTAGCGCCGTCGGTGCGGTACCGAGAATGTCAGAAGAATCACGCCGCCGCGAAGGGCGGCCACGTGGTGGACGGCTGCGGCGAGTTCATGCCGTGCGGGGACGACGGCTCGCCGGACTCCCTCAAATGCGCCGCCTGCGAATGCCACCGCAACTTCCACCGGAAAGAAGTCGACGGCCACTCCCATTTCGCCGCGGCGGCTCATCATAATTACAACTATAACCCCGCCGCCACAATTACGATAACACCCCCAGCACCAGGGCCAGGTCCAGGTCCAATATTTCCGGCTAGATTGGGGTCTCGTCATCAGGTGGTGGCGCCGGTGATGATGGCGTTCGGAGGGGCGGCGGAGTCGTCGAGCGAGGATCTGCAGCGAAAGCAAGCGGCGTCGGGGTCTCGAAAGAGGTTCAGAACAAAATTCAGCCAGGAGCAGAAGGAGAAGATGATGGGATTTGCAGAGAAAGTTGGGTGGAAGATCCAAAAGCAAGACGACAAACAAGTGCACCAATTCTGCGACGAGCTCGGCTTGAAGAGACAAGTCCTCAAGGTCTGGATGCACAATAACAAGCCAAACACCAACAAGAATAATCAACCTCTGTAAGACCATTATTATCATGATTTATTTACATCATATTTTTTATTCACATTCAAAATGGAGGTATTTATATCATCCTCAACTTCAACATTATGGTAACTATTTTCTTCTCCTATAATTGTTATGATATAGGATAATCTTGTGATTTGCCCACAAAAATGCAAGAAATTTAGATCTGAATGTTACATGAAATTGTTAGTGTCTGAATAATAGTTTTTCCTCAATATTTAGATCAATATGTTTGGTTGTGTATCAATATTATTTCATGTGGGTTTGTCTCAGCCCCATCTCTGGGTTGGTACTTTTGTGTCATAAAAGCTTGGTTTCTTGAAACCCTGCAACAAAGTCTCCTGCTAGGGCACATGCAATCAATGCAAAATATTTTTTGAATCTATAAAGCTTTTTTGCAAAATATGTATTATTCATCATCTTATTTGCATTTCTAGTTACATATATGTGCTATTTTGGTTTCTTCTCTGTGTTTTGTTGTACCATTACTAAACTGGGGTCTGGAACCTAATTAGGTTTTTCTACTTAGATGCTAATTAATAATAAGAACCTTAATTATGGTAGTATTGGTTGTTAGTTATAGACCTAGAGAGAATGGTTTAAATGTTTTGACCAAACATATTGTCTTGCTTTCTCTGCCGTATAGAATTGAAACAAGCCCAACAAATTTCAAAGTCCAACATTGATTTTCCACGTCTTAACTGTAAAGGAAAAGTCAACTATAAACTCCAAGTCCGACTTAAATTTTTTCCATAAACTAATTATCATAAAATATAATAAATAATCGTTAAGTATATTCATTCATTGTTATCTTTCTTTCGAAAATCATATTAATTGTTATCAATAATCCATGTAATATGTATCCATTTTTCAAAATAAATCATTTTTTTCTTAAGATGAAGGCACAAAAAATAATTGTTCACTAATTTAACACTAGTATCTTCACTACATAATAAAAACCAAGCAACAAAAAATATTGCATTCTTCAGAATATAAATTTTGTTTTAGGGTAGCTGGCTCCATTTCTT
This sequence comes from Geranium brycei, assembly GCA_036897365.1. Lineage (NCBI taxonomy): Eukaryota > Viridiplantae > Streptophyta > Magnoliopsida > Geraniales > Geraniaceae > Geranium > Geranium brycei. Next base: position 5,520 of record JAYMTP010002850.1, read on the forward strand.
GGCAAGCTGAGAATACACAAAAACAACTTCCAAAGGATCATCAAGAGCTACTCCCAACTTATATTAGAAAAAAAGGTGTACAATATTATTTAAATGGAACCTCCAAGAGGGCAAAAATATATGTAGCTAACAGTAAGAGTAGTACGTACAGACTCATCACACAGGTTGATGAGGTGAGCTATGCAATGAAGTCCACTCAAAGTTCTGCCTTATCTTTGGCGTGGTTATACATATCGCCCGCTACGTCTTTGACCTGACCAGCCTTCTCCGACGCCATGCCCGCAGCCTGACCAGCCTTCTCAGACGCCATTCCTGCAGCATTTACTGCTTTATCCTTCCCGTACGCCATCGCATCTCCCACGGAGGCTTTGGCTTCGCTAGCTGTGTCTGCAGCCAATCTTATTGTTTGAGTTGCAGTGTTAGTTGCATCTGTGGCCTTTTCAGCTGCGTAGTCTGATGATTCTACAAGAGATTACGATCAAACAATTTCTTCAATTACCATCAATCAAACAAATTGCATAACGGAAGTGATTTAAAATGTAAATGAGTAATCAATCACCCATTGCTGCATTGTTCATTGAGTTTGTGCTTGCTTTGGCAGCATCAACAGTCGTATCCTTTACATCCCCAGCAGTATCTGTTGCTTTCCCTGCATTGATCTGAAGTCCCCTGAACACTCCCAAATCCAAAACAACATACTAATCATCAAATCATAATTTAATTTAGAGAAGAAAAAATCAATCATCTTATATTTAATCCGGCCATAGTAAGATTAATCCATAATTTATAAATCCTAAACTAATTAAGTAGTTGCAAACTCATAAAAAAAAATCAAGTACATGTATATGTATAGTTGTGATTATTTTTATCTACAATAATGTAAATAGCAATCCACAACCTTATTTATATATATGGTGGGGATCACCAGAATCACAGTTTGAAGGCAACAAGTTGTCATTCTATGTTTCCTATGGTGAGATAAAAATATAAATCCCAAAACAAGACAGGTAATAATCATGTGTAATAATTAGGCAATAAATTACTGGGTGAACTTGTGGTAAGCCCAAGCGGTCCAAGAGTGGGGTGGGGCATCGTCCTTTGCCGCATTCTGAGCGGCCGCCGTGACCCAGAGCGCCGCAACCACCACCAATACAATCGTCTTCATCTCCACTCTCCCTAATAGAGTTTCGCTTCCCCTCTCCGAATTCTGTTAATTTAATTTTGAATTTGGAACATGGATCAAAAGGAGAACAAGTCTTGCGTAGGGGTTCGACACGTGGAGCGGTTACGCACTATCTTCCCGCTTTCTAAGCACGTGTTCTGTCTGGCCACCGTTCATTTCGAGCATCACTTCCAAAATTACCGACATCACAAAGCCATCGGTTTACATGTTATTTTATCTTTTCTTTATATTTTGCAAATCTTCCCTATTTCCTTGATAACCGTAAAATATTAGTAATAACGTATTCTTACAAATTCATTGGTTGATTCAGGAAAGAACTTACTTAAACCATGCCTCAATGAATTAATTTGTTTTTTCTTGAAAGATTCCTAGGTACAACCTTAGTTTTGTTTAATCGGAATAATAAACAAATTATTTTAACTTGTTGTAAACATTTAGCCTATGCTTGAGGCTACATTAGAACATTAGAATAATGTAAGATTTATTAATTAATAATAGAATAAAATGGTCAAATACATACTTTAAAACACAAGAAATGAATTTGATGTAAAATCTAAACTCGGAATTGAATTGAAATTAACAAAAGGAACAAATAACTTGGGACGAATTTCGGATGAAGATTTATTTCTGAGCACCTATAACATGTCTCATAATCTCAAACTATTTTGGCAACCTAGTTTTGTCAAGTTAGTAAGAGAGCAAAACAGTGGAATATTTAGGAGTATCTGAAACCAAAGCAGCTTGTATTTATTGCAGAAACAACATAAGCATGAAGTGCTAGAAGATAACATAATCAGAACTACAATCCTCTATAAGAAAATTGCCCTCCCTCCAAGTCCCAAGGGGTGAAGAACAAACCGATCCGAATAATCAGAACATCAATGTTCGTTTCCAAAAAGAACCAACCTGCCTATGGATATGGATATGGATCTCTAGTGCTCGGCCTTTGGAATGTTAAGGTCTTTAAAAACAGGACTGTCAACCGCCACGCCCATAGCATTCAAGCCATTGTCAACATATACAACGGCCCCAGTTATGGCTGAGGCCAGAGGCGATACTAAGAATGCGGCTGTGTTCCCCACCTCATCTGTTAGGTCATGTTCATTTCCATAACTCAGTAATCATGGTAAATGAAATTAGAGAGACAGAAGCAATAATTGGCAAGTCGCATAAGGAAATTACCTGCTGTTAGTTCCTTCTGCAGGGGAGCGTTATTAAAAGAATATTCGATCATCGTATCAATGAACCCAATTGCTTTTGCAGCTCGGCTTCCCAATGGACCTGGATTTCTCATATGCAGGAGGAGCCAACATCAGAATATGAAGCAGTTAACTAACTTCAATGTCAGAAAATAAAGCATGTTGCATATAATATGACATGATGAATGAAGGAAAACACTTTCATTTCCTGAATCAATCTTCGAGGCGGAAGTTTTTGCCACATCATTACCAAGATCATTATTAACACAAAATATGCTACAATGATGAATCAACAATTAAACACCAACATGGACACCAGTCACACCACAATGCATGCATAGTAAAAATGCAAGCCATTGTTAAATAGAAAAAAATACCGGCAGATATTGTATTAACTCTGATTTTGTGCTTCCTTCCTGCTTCGAAAGCCAGCACCTAAGTAATGAAGCACAAACCACAATTACACAAGTCATATAAGTAACAACATAAATAAAATAAGTATGTAAAGCTATGTCTTTTCATAGGCGAGGCGAGATTGTGAAAACTGAAAACCACAAATTAGAACCAGTGCATGTAAATCTGTCATTAACGTAAAATGAGGACTTACTCGTGTATCACTCTCCAGTGCAGATTTTGCAGAACTCATACCCCCGCCATATCTGTGTGGGCACGACAAAATTTTAGATTCTTTTGACCATTCCGATGTCAATTAATAGGTCTTACATCAAGAATGAACTAAAAAAGGGCAGCGCATGCCTACCCTGGAATGATCCTTTCAGAAGCAATGTATGTGAGTGATATCGAAGAACCGCCTATAACAAAAAAGGTTCAAACGTCAGTAAAATGTTGAAACAAAGGGGTCAAGAGGAAGCATGCATCAGATAATTGGTGTAGTGTACATCATGCCTGGATTCATTATTGGAATGAAGTGCTTGAGTAAGGAAACATAAGAATAACTTGATGCAGATACAGCTGCAAGATATCCTTTTCTCGATGTCTCCAATAGAGGTTTACTCACCTATTGAAGAAATGATTTATAGTTAGATTCTAAAAATCAACAAGTAAATTAACCCAAGTTAAATCTGAACTTATGTATCGTACCTCAGGCCCATTAGCAAGTGAATGCACAAGGATGTCAATGCTGCCAAAATCCTGCTTCACAGTTTCAGCGCATTCCTGCAAGAAATTGCATCGATAACTACATTAAGCTCTACCCAGTTCATGATCTGGCACTAATGTTTCTTTTAAGCAGAAGTACACAGACTAAATAAAGATTTGAAACTTTCTTCATATCTCCACAAAAGAGAAGCAGTGCCTACCTTAACAGTCCAATTAGATGATCCAGCATAACGTTTGTTGGTTTTAATCTGCACATATACACGTTAAAAACTAAAATTAGACTAACGGTGACCAAACTAACTTGTTTAATGCCATTAAAAACTATATAGGCTCCCCTTACATCTTCAGGAACATCCTCCAGGTTGTCAAAAACTGCATCTAGTGGATACACTTTAGCAATTTCCATCAAAGACCCATCAGGCAACCTGGCAAAATAAACTTCATATCAGCAGAGACAAACCTTCACATAACCCATTTTTATGTAACAGAAAGAAGATCTACGTCTTACACGCGTGAGTTGTCAAACTTTCCACGTCGCAGGCTGGTTTCGAAGATGTTTAGAGCCTGTACATGAGTCTTACATGTCAATAACCATGGCCTTGTCACGTGGCTTGGGAGAAATACTTTTTGCTTGTTTTTTGTTCAAATATCTTGTTTTTCCTTCCTAGCTAAATTGCTAGTAATATATTGGTAAACGAAAAAAAACAAAAGAATATCACCATTGATCTATGCACTTACCGGAACCCACGTGCCAACAAGAATTTCAGCTCCAGCAGCCGCAAGTGCTTTTGCTATAGCCCAACCATAGCCATTATCATCAGCTATGCCAGCAATGAAAGCTCTCTTACCTGGATATTATAATTTATAAGGTTGAGGAATTGGTAATTTCTATCCTGAGCTGTAAAGCAGCAAGATTATTTGTCTAGAAGAAGTACTGAGGTGATTGATGGACAAAGGCTTCATTAGCTAGACTAAAATCTCAATTCCTAGAAATAAAAGATTCACAGTGAATAAAATGCAAGATAGAATGCACAACAAAAAACCAGCAACCAGTAGTATTAAAGTATAAACGCAAAGGACAGGTCAGAGATTGTATTTACTACATGTGAGAGTTTTCTTTGGAGTTTCTTTAATATATAAGCCAGAAAAGAAAGCATCGCAACAATCAGCCATAAGAGGAGTACCACCAAAAAAGAAGAAAGGAACGACTAAAGGAAACTTGAAGATACTTATTGGTATCTAAAAGAAAAGTAAATGTAACCTCTCAAATCAATCGGCAATCCGGGCAAAGGACTATTCTCACTAGCTCCAGACATTGCCCTAGTAGCAAACTTGTTGAATTTCACAGAAGAACATGTAAAACTCTTCCTTAGAGGTTGCGTGTATGATATACGAGAAGCACTACTCATCTTAGCCCATGATGCACCTTTTACATTTGCACTAAGAACTTTAGCTCCTTCATTAAGAACTCTGAGAGATGAGGAAATGCAGGGTTTTGCTGTCACCATCTGAAGGCCGGAAGCTCCCATCACTGCCATTTTTGATGAATAGATTCTGGCAGAGGAAAGAAGAGATCTGCAAATCATAACATCAAATTTAATAACAAGTTAAAATACCTTTCAATTCAATAGTAAATACAATGAGACACGTTAATTTAATAGTAAGTGAAAATTTTGAAGAAACCCAACAAACAATTTCTTAAATTCGCAAGTCCTACTGGTTCTTCAGCAGCCGTAGCATATGCAAAATATTCAACAATTATGGGCATAATTCATAAACAGAACATGATTCCTTCAAGCAACTCTTCCATCTTTGTTGTTAATTCTTGCAGATCCTTACAAAATTCTGGTATGAACACCGTATTCCATGACAAACTGTTGATACCGGTACGTAACAGAAGGCAGAAACTTCAAATTACGCGGTAAAAGTTCATTTCATGGGAAAGAAACACATTCCCCAACAGAGTTATTTCAGATGGGCATCTAAAACTTTCAAAGGAGAACAACAAGATTGAGCCTAAAAATAAATATACATCAACAACTAAATTATGGAAACTTAATCCGTCTAAATGTGTAATTTAGTGCCTCTGAGTGCATGGCACCAAGTACAACTTGACTATGCTGACTTAATGCTCTACTCTTAGAAATTTCTCAGGTTGAATTCTTATCCTAGCTTCATCTGCTATATCAAATTAGTAAGTGCTTCCCATTTCACAATGCGCATTGCATTTTCAAGACTCAAAACAACAGATCCACACAGAGCATGAAACCAGCAGCTACTTTACCATAAATCTATAAAAATTAAGCTAAACTAACAAATGCCCACTATAGTGTACCTCAAAAACCCATCATTTTCAACGAAGATTCAACAAACCAAAACAAAATGAATCTTTTTTTGCAGGAACACGTGAGCGGATAAATCTCGGCACAAAAAAAAAGAGAAGCAAAACCCAGTTACCTTTGTGCAATGGAGAAGGCCGATTTGGAGAGAGAAATGGCAGTGGACGACTAGTAATAGGGTTATGATGAGAAGGTCCCTGTAATGAAGGGATAGGTTATGGTTCGAAATTAGGTAGAGTTGTAGAGCAAAGAAAAATATTAGGGTTTAATTTAGAGGGTTCGATGAAAACGAAGCATTTAGTAAGGTGTTGCTGGTTGGAGCCTCGGTCTCATCGCCAACTCCTCTTTTGTTCTCAAACTTATTCATGTTTTTCCCATCTCTTTTCTTTATATTAAAAGATCAAATGAAAAGGACAATTAAGGGTAAATATATTGTATTTTATGATGCTTGATCTTATTTAACTCTATTCAATTATACTTTTTTTTATAAATTTTTCAACTTTTATTTTATTACAGAAAGTAAATTTTGTTAATTTTAACAAAAAAATTGATGTAAAATGTCCTCCAATAAATATCTCATTTCAAATGGGTGGAACACATATTTGTCATTTTACATCTAATTTTCGTTAAAAATAAAAGTTGAGATATTGTAAAATAAGAAAGTAGTTGTGGTAGGGTTAAGTGATAATCAATCATTTTATCTACCTCCGGCATGAAGGCATTTCAAGAATGAAGCGTGAGAGGATAATATTAAATGGTTAAGTTGTTTGTCTACAAATAGAAGAAGATAACTACAAGATAAAAAACAATGCATATGAAAACATTAAGGTGCAAATGGTAATAGTGTTGAGAAAGAAACCTTCATAAAAGAAAGTATAATCAAAAGTAAACCTTCACAAAAGAAAGTATAATCAAAGATGAAGAGTGTCGAAAGCGCTTATGTTAAGGTCACAATGACTGACAATCTTTCTAGAGCTATGTCATATATGAACTTATCTGTTTTAGTTATTGAATGTCACCTAGTTGGCAACAACAAAAGGTAGTTTGAACAATGTCCTCTACGTTCTGAAAACCTAAAAGAGTGTAGTAGTTGGGTCGTTCATGACAAAGAGTGGTTTCAAGATAATCTTAATTTGTAGTTGACAATTTTGTTTTGTCAAAAAATGAAGTACAAGTTGGAAGGGGATTTATGAGAGAGTTTATTTAAATGAAGTAATTATTGTTGTATTTAAGTCTATTAACAATAAAGTTGATTCTTCTATTTATGTTGTTGAGTCTTCTAGTAAGTGGCATGCTGATTAGGTCATTAAATTTTGATAATATTCCCAAACTAGTTTCTTTAGATGCAATTCACAAGTTTAGGATTAATCCAAAAGAAAATGTCAAGTTTATGTTGAAGCAAAAATGACAAGATCGTGCTTTCACGTAACCTTTGAACTTTATACGTACATATTTATGTGATATGAAATTGTGTCAAACTAGAGGTAGAAAAATGTATTTCGTTATCTTTATTAATGATCGTACAATATATTGTCACATGTACATACTAGGAAATAAAGATAAGACATTTGGAAAGTTTAAACTTAATAAATCTCGGGTTTAAAACCAGCTAAACAAGAAAACAAAACCATTAAGAGTCAACAGAGGAGGTGAATACGAATTTGCTTTCCAAGGAATTTTATGTAGAGAATGATATAGTATACCAAAACGATGACATTGTATTCACCTCAATAACGATATTGCATAATGTAATTACCAAAGTGTTAAAGAATGTGGTGATTGCCTTATTATTAAATTTAGGGCAACCAAACAACTTATGAGAGAATTTTTACTTTCAATAAACTATATTCACATTAAAATGCCTCATAAGAAAATGTTGAAATCCTCTAACGGTACAGGTTGGAAAATATCGCCACTAAGCTGATATTGTTGGGAAAATGTGTGAATTTAATTCAATTATTTTAATTGAATTGTTGTACTCAACTAGGCCTCTAATTCTCTCTAGAAGTTAAAGTGTATCATGATTCTCTTTTCTCTAAGGATTAAGGTTTTCACTCTCACTCTATACAAGGGACTTTATTTGCCAGAGCCTAAAACCTTAGCCGTCGAACCTCGGTCAAAATCGTTACTCTTCTATCACTCTCTACATCACGGTTCGAGTTCGTTTTCGTTCGTCATTGTATTTTGGGAGCAAGTTGCACATACGAGACAGTAATCGTCTTAAGGAAAATGATTTAACCATGCCTCGAAGAAATTCAGTTCCATCTCCATTAACCGGTCTCGTACCGATTCCAGGCTTTATAATATTTGTTTATAATTGTTCATATTGTATGATTATTCTCAATAAAATTGAAGAATTATTTTAAATTTGTTTGTATCGTTTAATTTATTTATTTCCATCATGTATGCATGTTTTGTTTGATTCACGATTTACGCTTATGAACTAACCCCGTATCTAACAGATATTTACCCGATTAGAGAAACTAAATCTACATTAAGAACTCAAAATTTTGTATTTTCCTACCTAAGTTTCCGGCTTGTTTACCCATTTTCCACAAGTTTCTTCAATTATAAGTTTTTTTGTTCCATTTCATTACATGTCCTCAAAATCTAGGTTTTGCAAGGAGAGAGTCGCAGATGATGGATGTGTCGGAGGCGAGAGCCACCCTTCATGGTGATTCTATGTCGATGTCATCTTCATTGTCGTCATCCAAGTAGAAATGGTGTGCCTTTTTGAGCATCTCCTGTAACTGAGCGATGATGATGAGGTAGTGATTTTTGATGTTGTTTTGTTAATGAAAGTATTGGCAAGGGTGCACTCCTTGAAAAAATGGCCTCTTAGATACAAATCTAAAAATATATACCTTCCATAGGATGGTTTCAAATCAATGGTCTACATTGATTGCCAAAATCATTTGTAAAATAAATGAAAAATACTCATAAGGGTATATTGGTAAACATGAAACTCTATATTCACGATTCCCCTATTCAGCAATTACATCCATGCATAGCTTTCATGGAAGTCTCGTCGCGCCGCCTTTCATGGTCTTTGCTCTGCCACCTCATCAGATTGAAGCTCCACAGATTGAAGTCCATGGTCTCCGCCCCGTCGCCCATGGGCGCCGCCCCGCCACCTCCCCAAATCGAAGCTCCACGAATTGAAGATTTGTGTAATATTTCCATTGTTCAATTGGATGGTTATTAAGGTTCCATTATTTCATACAAGATATATGAATTCCATTTTGGTCTGATACCTAGTTTGACTGGTTTCGAATATCTGAATCTCTGGTCAACTGAAAATGGTGGCGGCTCCTTCTAAATTGTAGTTTCCATTCGTTATTTGTAAATATGGAACAATGAAATCAAAATGTTATTCAGTACTAGAATCAATGTGTGTTATTAAAATGGAACAATGAAATTAAAAAAAACATGTATATGACACATTGGAACCATATTAAATTCACATAGAACAATTGAAATAATAATCATTCATATGAAATAATGAATAACTTGACACTACAATGGGATCACGAATAATCTTTATGGAACAATGGAATCATATGCAACTGCTAATTGAACAATGGAACTCCTATATTGTTTATGGGTGAATTGACAATATGACACTGCCAGTAGAAACATGAAAATATTGCATGAAGTCTTTCAACGCCGAAAAATAGAAATATGCAACGCCGAAAGTCTTTTATAATCATTGATGGAAAGATTTGATGATCGTGGAAGTAATAAATGATTAATATTATTTGTGTTTAATAGGAATTAAATGAGATATTTAAAAGGAAGTTGTATAAAAATACAAATTTACCCTCTCAATAAAATTAAATGACAAAAAGAAAATACAATTTATGAATAATTACACTAATGTCATTAAATGAGTCAGCACATATTTACACCATTTATTTTTTCATCTAGTGGCTGACAATTGTTCCTAAATTTGTATATAAAATAACCATTTGTAGCTGAATATGCCTCATTATTGGTATTGGGTTTTGTTTAGCTTTATTGAAAAATTGTTGATTTTTCACCCATATGGTCACTACATAGAAAAATTTGAGATTGAAACTATAGCTTCCATGGCGATTTTTCAATGGCGATTTTTCCCTCGTAGCATAATGAGGTTGAAACTTATTAGAAGGATAAAAGAGTTCTTTCACATTGTATTAAGATTTAATAGTGAGGCATGAATTTAAAATTTTAAAAACAAAAGATGGGCATTTTAGTCATTTTACAATAACACTTAAGTAGTTGAGCTCTCTGAAACAAAATTAAAGTTAGGGAGAACAAAGTTAACATGAGTGCACCTATTTGATATTAAGATGTAGTTAATGTAAAAATAATTTTTGATATTTACCATAAGTATAACAAAAATAAAAGTCGGCATGTCTAAAAAACAAAAATATTTCGATATAGTTAAATGAGAATCAAATATGGCTGAGTATATTTATTTATCATTATACCTGATAAAATATTTTCCATCATACTATGAGCATATTGATGACAGTCGGGCAAGTATGCCCTAATCGTCTAGTGGTTCAGAACATCTCTATTTCTAGGAGGCATCGAGGATTTGACTTCTCCTTTGGGCGGGGTATCACGAGAGGAAGTTGATCATGTGTTATCAACAAGTTTATAATTAATTTTTCCTTGATCAATGTCTGAGCGATTAATGGTGATAGACTATATTCTTTATTAAGTAACTAAATATATCATTTATGAAGAAATAAGACACTCCATGTCTTTTTAATTTGGGATAATATGTCAGGAGTCCATTGATGAGAAGGGGCTGGGGAAAGCTTGAACCCAATTCCTACAGTGATGAATATAAGCGCAATTGAAATTCCTAGGGAGTTATACATTTGTGTACTGATAAGACCATTCACTATTTCTTGAAGCTCGATCTCTCCCCCGGATGAACCATATAGACACTTATTTGACATTCAGAAAAAATATTTAATAGATTATGAGTTCAATACATCCTGTTTAGCAGAAAGGCGAGTATTCCTTGCTCATTCTCAGACAATTTCACAAACCTCGTGTGGGGTAACCAACTACACTAACCAAACTATTTTTGTACTTAGGTACACCAACACTATTTTTTTACTTTTGTAGCTCACTTAAAATTCTTTTTTAGTTTCGTTTGTAACATCGTTAGTTTCGTTAGTTTTTTAAAAAAATTCAAAAATCATCATAATACCCTTCAATTTACTTTTTAATATTATTTCAAGTTCGAATAACAAAAGTACCTTTGTTTGGACTTCAAATTTGTAATTTATTGTAATTGATTCCGTGAGTTTTTTCATCAAGGTAAATTATGTAAGAAGTCTAATCCATAATGTACATCTATCCAATGAACTTTGAAACAAAACTCTACCTTCTTGTCCTAGTAAATTCCTTCATTTTCTCGATAACCAAACACAACCACCACCTAAACAAAACAAAAATTGCAAAATTGGAGGTAAGAGACGTTCACCTCTTTCTCGATGAGCATGGTGAATAAGCGTTCAGCCTGAACGGAGGTGATGTCGTTGCGATAGTTGCGCCAAACGAGGTCGTGACCCTTGATGTTAAGGAGGAATATTGTTGACACTTCCCCTACATAAAGTTTTGAAATGCTTAAATCAAACAGGTTTTTCGATTTATTGGAACAAATTGTCGATCTGAATAAAATTCCATTAGTTTCTTAGCTCACATCGCCAATCAACCAAAACAACCGTCGTTTGGGAACGTTTGTGAAGGATATCTGAATGTGAATTTCATGATAGGTCGTTCGTGTTCTTGTGCATGTAAATGGTGAATTGACGATGTATGTGTTGATTAGAGTCACTGATTTTGAAATTTAGAGTTAGTATTTGTAATTACCCAATTCATTAAACAAGAAAACAAAGAGACTTGGATTAGAAAAACCCAAGAAAAATTTATGGAATGAATGAGAGTTGATTGAAAATTTGAAGTCTAAACAATGACATTTTAGGTAATTGTTCTTAAAATAATATTAAAAAATAGGGATAATTGCAGTAAGGCACACCTGACCAAACATGTTTTTCATTTAAGAACATCTAAAGTTTTTTTTTAATTTCATAGGTTACCTAAACCAAACATTTTATCTCCATTCTACACTATGAACCATTTTATGTAAAAATAATAATTTTACCTCTCCCTCTTCAACCTCACTCATCTTTCTGCCCGGAAATCTCGCTGGGAAGTTTGCCAGAGAAGGAACGACAAGACGCCGGTGAAGTGGAACCTCAATCCGCCTCGACTCTTCACCGGAACTCGGCCACAACACCCCAAACGTCCATTCGATTGTTCACAATATACCTCAAAACAATATCCAAAAGCTCGAGCGGGTGCCAAACCATCTTCATGTATAAATCATAATCATAATCGAACACATCCTGAGCATCAACATCGAGACATTGGGAGAGGAAGGTCTTGAGGTTACCAATTTACGTAATAAACCAAATTGGTATATATATACACACTCTAGTACAAATCAGCCCAAACGTCCAAACCGTCCGAACCAATCACAAGTGTTGGATCAGTGGAAATCTACACGCACATTCTCCTAGCGCGCGACACGTGTCCAGGAATGCTAACCCGCAGTGTTTTTCCGGGTCGCAAAAGTTTCACCCTTAGCGCAAAAGTTTCACCTGAACCCAAACATTCCATCTTCAGCGCAAAAGTTCCACATGTTCTGACAGTTTGGACACTTGAACATGTTTGTACTTGGTTTAGGTGGCCTATGAATTTTTTTTAAAAAAAACTTTAGGTGTACTCAAATGAAAAACAAGTTTGACCAGGTGTACTTATCATCAATTATCCCTAAAAATAAATATAAAGGCATAGATGCACTCTAATAAAAACCATGTCTTACAAAAGAATATAAGGATTATCATCATCCATAAGATGGTAATAATCAATGGTTATCATTAATCCATTTATTTATCATGAAAATATAAAACAATATAAAAAAGGGTATATAAAAAAACTAATTTTAGTATCAAAAAAATATTAATTTTTTTTAAAAGAAAAAATTATTAAAAAAATGATATTTAAAAACTATTTTTTCATTTTTAATATTATTTTTCAAACTTTTTTTT